>LKNJ01003435.1:2395-18368 GCA_002120245.1 Maccullochella peelii
CAGCAAGTGAACATTTGGTCCTCGAAGTTGATGTGTTGGAAGCAGGAAAAATGGGCAAGCGTAAGGATGTGAGCGACTTTGACAAGGGCCAAAAAGTGATGGCTAGACAACTGGGTCAGAGCATCTCCAAACCTGCAGCTCTTGTGGGGTGTTCCCGGTCTGCAGTGGTCAGTACCTACCAAAAGTGGTCCAAGGAAGGAAAACCGGTGAACCGGCGACAAAATTTGCTTTGCTTGCTGTCTGAACCATACACTGTATAAAAGAAGTGGACATAGCCACTGTGATGTCACCTGTTGGTTTGTGGACTACTGTTTTGAAGCCTGGAGTTTGGTATTTTGGCCGTCGCCATCTCGGGTTTTGGAGCCAGGAGTCATGGGCGGCCAAGGCTCATTGATACGCGGGGGGAGCGAAGGCTGGCCCGTGTGGTCCGATCCAACAGAAGAGCTACTGTAGCTCAAATTGCTGAAAAAGTTAATGCTGGTTCTGATAGAAAGGTGTCAGAACACACAGTGCATCGCACTTTGTTGTGTATGGGGCTGCGTAGCCGCAGACCGGTCAGGGTGCCCATGCTGACCCCTGTCCACCGCCGAAAGTGCCTACAATGGGCACGTGAGCATCAGAACTGGACCACGGAGCAGTGGAAGAAGGTGGCCTGGTCTGATGAATTACGTTTTCTTTTACATCATGTGGATGGCGTGTGCGTCGCTTACCTGGGGAAGACATGGCACCAGGATGCACTATGGGTAGAAGGCAAGCCAGCGGAGGCAGTGTGATGCGTTGGGCAATGTTCTGCTGGGAAACCTTGGGTCCTGCCATTCATGTGGATGTTACTTTGACACGTACCACCTACCTAAACATTGTTGCAGACCTTCATGGAAACGGTATTCCCTAATGGCAGTGGCCTCTTTCAGCAGTGTGATGCGCCCTGCCACACTGCAAAAATGGTTCAGGAATGGTTTGAGGAACATGACAACGAGTTCAAGGTGTTGACTTGGCCTCCAAATTCCCCAGATCTCAATCCAATTGAGCATCTGAGGGATGTACTGGACAAACAAGTCCAATCCATGGAGGCCCCACCTCGCAACTTACAGGACTTAAAGGATCTGCTGCTAACGTCTTGGTGCCAGGTACCACAGCACACCTTCAGAGGTCTAGTGGAGTCCATGCCTTGACGGGTCAGGGCTGTTTTGGCGAAGTCAGATTGTATAGAATTCTATGACAAAATTAACCTACTTCTCACTTGATTTATCACCTCATTTAAAATTTTCCTAATGAGTTTATGGTCTAAATCGCTAGTTTCAAGTCTTCTTCAATACAGCATGATGTTAATTTAGTAAATGATGGTTCCATTTAGAGTAAAATAGACGATAAAGCAGGATATGCTTTAGGGCGTGGCTACCTTGTGATTGAAAAGTCGCTACCATGGCGACCTGTCAATCAGGATAGAGGTGTAGTAATTTCCACCCTCTCGTTCAGATATGCTCACTCCTGGCTCAAAAAACCCGAGATGGCGACGGCCAAAATACCAAACTCCAGGCTTCAAAACAGTAGTCCACAAACCAACAGGTGACGTCACGGTGGCTATGTCCACTTCTTTTATACAGTCTATGGTTCAGACAGCAAGAAAAACAAATTTTTGCCTTGTGTCATTCATGTGAATTTGAACGCTGGACCTTTTGTTTATTCACCCAAACAGCTAACGTACCAACTGTACAGATGTTACTTAGCTAGCGACTGACGCACTCACTGTGACTGTGCCTCTGACTAACCTCAGAACTCACCAGAAACTCTAATTTCCATCAGTCTCTCTCCTTTGTCCTCTCATGCCTGTACATTCATGACACAGACTCATAAAGCCCTGGCATATGTGCTAACTTTTCACTCAAGTTGAAACATCTTCGGCTCACACAGATGCGTCCTTCTGTTGGCTTTCGCCAGCCCGGCCAATACGCGCCCACCCAAGTCTTTCTATTGACTTTTGTGTGTAAATGCATTCACATTCTGTCTGAACACACAGTAAGAAATGACATAACAACATAACTTACTGTATTTTTAATAACTAATATATGTATCCATGACTAACTTTAGATAAAATTAAAACACTTAACTGACAGCCGAGAGGAGACAGTGGGCTCTGTAAATGGGAAGTGTCTCTCTTTTATCTGTTCATCTGTGCTCACAATCACTGCTCCTGCTAACAATCCTGTCCTTCTTAATTCTAAAGTTATAAAATTATTTATTTGAACTGTGAGTAATCTCAGCATTTCTGTATTTACAGTAATGGCACTCAGAGCTGTATCCACTTCCAAGGACATCCTTGATATTTTTTTCTGTTCATTTACATTTTTCCCATGCAGATGCAATTCATTTATGAGAGGAATTAAAATTTTCTCAAACCTAAACGCAATTTACAGTCATACAGCAAGTCCAGCATTTACACTTTATAATAATGGGTCCTCAATTAAATTCTAATTTAGAGGATAAAAAGGACTTGTTATTAAACCCTACCAACCCAGCTCTCATTACCCAGCAGAATCTTTCAACCTCGGTTTTTGTCACATTCACATAACAACCTTGATTGAAATAATGTCATATTTGATTGCTTGCTATATTAAACACCGGTACCAGGTGTTTTGTTTAGTAGTTTTTTCATTAGGGACACTCATTTTACATAGTCTTCTATGGCGCTGGAGAAGCTTTGTCAAGTCTGAGAAAATAACCCTGACGATGTCACAGTGACGTGATCAGGGTTATTTCAGCTTGGTCTTGAAGACAGCAAATTTATAACAGAAACATTGCATTACAAACTGGAGCTGTTGAGTTTTGACAGAGTACCAGGTGTAATGAAACAGGCTTTTTAGTTGCATTGTGGGAAATGTAGGATCCAGTGTTTTTGGAGCTTGACCCATGCTAGGGACTAGATGTCAGGATCTCTCTACCTCTGTTTCTATTGATTTTGACCATTATTTTTTTAGCCATGCTGGTGGCATGGCTCTAGGGATGGCTATGTCTGTCTGTTGGTTGGTCTGCCAGTTGGTCCAGCACTTTGGTCCAGACTGAAATGTCTCAATCTACTGGATGGACTGGTACAAAATGTGGTACAGACATTCATGGTTCTCAAACGATTTATCCTAATGACTTTATCCCCTGACTTCTCCTGTAGCGCTACCATGAGGTTGAGATTAAATGTCTCTTACTATTGGATCAACTATTGGACAGATTTCCATGAAATGTGGTACGTCTACCTCAAGATGACGAGTGTAGTGATCCTGACTTTTCATTTAGTGCCATCATCAGGTCAAAATTTTTATTCTATTACTTTGGTATGACCAACTACCTACAAAACGAATTAAATTCCCACCAGCCTCAGCCTCGCTAATTAGCAAATGTTAGAATGCTAACATGTTAAACTACGATGTGAACATACTAAACATCAGTATGTTAGCATCGTCACTGTAAGCATGCTGACGTTAGCATTTAGCTCAAAGCACCACTGTGATTAAATACAACCTCACAGAGCCGCTAGCATGGCTGTAGACTATTGCTGTGTCTCAAATTGTGTACTTCTGTACTTACACTTATTATTCTGAGTGCATAAGTGTTTTCACACTGACAAGTATGGCAAAGTGCAGTGCACTATTAGTACCCGGATGGTGTACTCATAACAGTCAGAAAGTTGAGTGTGGAACGCTGCACACTTCTCACCCTTGGTGGTCGCCACCTTGGCTATGTAGGGGAGGGACTACCAACGTATGAAAATGGTGGCCGCGGTTGCGATTAGTACAACTCAAAGTAAAAGCAAGTCAAGTGAGCAAATGAGCCGGCAGACATTTTGGCGTGCAGCAATCGCGGTACAATTTTGGCGATAATGCTCCGCCTGGTGGCAGATCGTCATTTCCGGTAAGTGCAGAACAGCCGTGTTTGATTTGAGACAACACTACCCTGTTGAAATTCACGCACTACACAAGTAAGTACATAGTGTATGCAATGTACTGCATGTAAGTGTACTAATGGAAGTATGCGATTTGAGACACAGCAAATTAATCTTGTTTAAATCTGTCTTCTGCAAGTCCCCCAACTCTATGGAAATGCAATACTAAATTGCTGCAGTACTCCTTGAATGATATTTCCCTTTGATAAATTCTGCTGTAGCAGAATCCTCATAGAGGATGGCTGGCACGGCCAAAACAGAAGTATTATTAATTGTAGAAATATATGCACTAGCATCAATTCCCAATTAATCCCAGGCAACAAAATTGACATGCCATGCTCATGATTTATTCCAACAAACTGAAAAGACACAGACTGGTCCAAACAGTTGACTATAATCACTGCTGCATTATAACATTCTGTAATAGAGAGAGTAGCAAAGCAGACATTTATAGGCAGGAAATGTTGTGTTGGTTTTACCTTTAATTAATCTCTCACTGTTTAAACTGTTGCGGCCCTTGTTCCAAAGTATATTTAATTTTATACCTGAGTGTGACTCCTGATAACCAAACAGCAAACACAAGCACTTGTCCCAGTCGCTGCTCTGTGACATTGAATCAATACAAAGCTGAATATAATGAATGAGAAAAGAGGGAACAGAAGACTGAGAGCATTCGCAGTTGTCCCCCAGGCTCTGAGACACACTTACTAGTTTTGTTCCACAAAGTAATTTGAAAATAAAGATTCAGAAACTCTCTGATTCCCATCTTGAGGATAGGGTTGTATAGGTTCATATCCATTCATCATATGTATAATCACACTGTGACATTGGTGGAACAAGCTCAAATAAAATCCTTGTACCAAAGTCACATAAGACTTCCCAAACTCACTCTACAGAGCCACCTCAGCTGAGTTCCAGTTTTGTCCCTGGGATTCTGACAAAACTGCAAATATTAAATATATAACTACACAGAGAATGAGTTGATCATCTGTGTAATACATAATACCTTTGTTACTACAGCAATGAAAAATATTGTTAAGTATTCAGTATTCATCCTAGAGTGCTTAGTCTCCCTGCTCCACAGCACAATGACAGGAGAGGGTCGCGGCGGCCGCAGTGATATTAAATCATTTAGATAATGTGTTGACCTGGGGGGAGCACACACACAGATGACCTCAGCAGTACCGATAGCAGGAAGAGAGGATGTGACTGGACAGTCAATACAAAACGCTCACACATGCACACGCACGCACGCACGCACACACTCACACACACACACACACACACACACACACACACACAAACATTACATTCTGAGAGAAAGACAGAGAGAGACGCCTGCAATCAGACAGCTTCTTCACACTTCCAGAGGCATTAATATATTATTCATTTCTGGTGCTGGGACACATTTACTGCTAGTCTCTGAGGGGGAAAGGTTTCAGCAGGGACAGGTTAGTTTATTTAGAAATGGGCTCGGGCTGGGGCAGCGTTCAGCCTCTGCTCTTGAAAATGTGTCAGAGATCTACAGATGGAGATTCTGAGGTGTTAAAAGTGACTGAGGATTATTTTAATATTAGAAGGTGGGTTCATCCAAAAAAATCCTTTTCCTTTTCCTTTTCCTCAGGTTTTCAGATATCAAGGACAATTTTTTTTTTTTGCAGAAAGTTGTTCTGCTGAAAACTGTTCAAAGTGTATTCAGTGGATTATCCGCAGTAACCCAGACATTGTTTTTGGAAAGAGATGTTGCTGTTGAATTTTTTAAATGTCATTTTTCAGTGCTGTGAGCGCTAAAATGGAATCCCATTCACCTCCATTGTACTGAAGTCCTGCGGTGGACGTCCTAGCATCTGACAGCCGACATACTGGCAGGCAGAGCACAGTCCTGCGAGCATGTAGATACACTGACTGCTGAGGTAGTTAGTTTTTTTATATGAATTTCATGACGTAGACAGGTCCCAACCGATTGACTCTCTGTCAGCATTGGCCTCGCAGGTTCAGGGCTGATTTAAAACAGTTGACGGCGTGTTGAGCCATTTTCAACCTGCTTGCTACCATTTTGAACCAGGAGAATTTTCAACCCATGAAATGCATATTTTAATAATTTTGGCAAGAAATGTCAATATTAACACCAGCATTGATGTGTTTCATCACAGTAAAGTCATATCATTTAGTTTACAGCTCAAAGAACATGTTTAAGTGTGCAGTACCTCATTAAAGATGTTGTCGTACATGGGGCCTTTAAAGTAAGCTAGTCTACTCCGTCTGGATATGCGTTCGCTCCATACACCTATCCTTTTCAAGTGCGATAAGGCTGAACAGTGCATTTGAGCAGTGTCTTTGCCACTTAAGCCATGGTGTGGTCATATGAAGCTTGCTTCTGCTAACCTTAGTCGTGTTAGCTAATCAAGAGCTTGACTGGCCTCATTGTGTGCGATGAACCTCAGCTTGTATCAAGGCTATCTTTAAGCACATGAGCAGCGACAGTACAGGCGTCATATATTTCCCTTATTTTAACACTGCGTGCGAGACAAGTGAGAGGGTGGAAACTGGCCCCATTTAATAACTGATTCTTAAAAATCAATGAATTAGCCTGGGTTATTTATGGGACGGTGCATTGCTTTCGCCCTTCAATGCTCATGGTGCTGTATGGTGACATCACTGCAGGAGCTCAATAGGCGTGGAAGCAAAAACCTTGACACGACACAGATATCTCAAAACATGGACAAAAAAACAAAACAAAATCCAAACTGTCTGCATGGCTGGATACCACTAAAGTTAGTGAGAAAATATGTTTTTTCATGTTATTTTGATTCCTGTGAAAAAGAGTGAGGTTAATTAGGAATAATGTATTTATGTGGAGGGATTTTGACCTGGTTGAAAGAGGCTTTTTTAAACATTTGTTTGAGAATAAATAAATGAATCACCACAATTTAGCAATTTAACCGTACAAAACAGCACTGTAACTGACACTAATGCAATCCTTTTAGGCAGCAGTTGTGGCAACTTAATTTGCTACCAGGAGAATCCTATTTGCATCCACAGAGAGTTTGCTTCTTAGCCTGCTTATTTAAGTAACCTGGATCAGGACTGGGTCAGAAAAACCTGACTAAGCTCCTACTCCAATTAAAAGAAACCTGCTTCAGAAGCTCTGCTCACTCCCATAATAAATGGAGGCATGAAAACATGCTGTACTGCTGTCTCTTTTGCTTTTCACCATCTGCAGACCTTCAGACTCACACAGCGTTATGAATTAGATGGCATTGACATGAAGCCCCCCCACAACTCCCTGACTTAATTAAGACGTGTATCTCTCATAGCAAGTGATGCACAGTACAGTAGGTATGTGCGAGTGAGATGGCATTACAGGCTCCGTGATGCTGCACATCATGGCAAATGAGACGGGGGACATCCAAACCTTCTTCATCTGTAAACTCAAACAGTACCCCTCTCTCTCTCCCAGCAGTCATGACAGGCCTGGTGGTATATTTATGTTCCCAGTCCTGGCACCATCAGCACATTTCCATGGCGGAGTGCATCTCCAGCAGCTACAACCTGGTGCTGTGATTCATTAGACTGAAAATTATAATGACCTGTAACATTGGGAAATTTGTTCGAAGCATCAAGAAGGTGGCACAAGATCCCTCATTTCCCATGTATTACAGCTAATGTAATGTTGCTTATTTATAGACAAGGGAACAGGAGACTACATTGTAAGCTAGTGATGAGACTATTGTGGTAGTTTTAGGTTTATTCATGGCAACAACAATACTCATTTGCTTGTCATGAAATAATCATATGAACCAGCTTTAAAGCTGCATTAATCAATATTTTTATATTGAAATGAATCAAATGACCATGTATAATGGGAAAGATGACGCACGTAGTGACAAACTCGCTTATCACTCTACACTTCCCCTTTGCTCTGGTGAGCAATTTCGCCTGAATTAGCTCACTGTTTTGGTTTTCCAATCCGTAAACTTTGCTCTCATCAAACTTGTTTCCAGCTGCAGCAGGTAGCTGTTTTCACAAAAAAAGGTCTTATGAGCCCAGTGTATGATACCTGCTCAGCCTGAACATCAGAAGACACAAAGTTTGCAACTAGCAAGTGATCATAAAGGAGCATATACTGTAGCTGATGAGCGAGACACTATACTGTAAATTCTCATATAAAAGCCTGTATTCAAATATTGTACAAGTTGTGGCGGGAACAAACAATAAAGCTTGGCAACTTATGAAGGCTGCACAGAAAACTTTGATGGGGTTGAATTACTTTTAGACTACTACTACAACGGCTCATGTGCTAAATTCGGGATAATTTCCCCAGCACTCAACACCAGAGTCATATCATACTGTTTTAATTCACCACTCTGTAATTTTTCCTGATCGATATTAAGATACCCTAAATGAAACTCAATACTTCCTGCATATTTTTCACAATAAAAGACTAGCAACAAAGGCAAGGCTGTACTTATAATGTAAAAAAGTGCATTCAGTTTCATTCAGTGCTTAACGTTGATCAAATAAAATGGCAGTGGAATGACTGTGCTGATCGTTTATTGTTGTGATAAATCTATTGAAATGATGATGATGATGACTGTATATAAAGATGGACGACACAACAGCTCCCGAAAAGTGAAGCCAAGCCATCTCCCTCGCCCCCTGGTGGCTGGCTGCAGTATAGGTCATAAACCCGGCCCCCTCCATGTTAGCAGATGGGACCTGGGCCAAACTGAAAAGTCAAAGTACACGTCAAATAAAATGTTCCCAAAGATGGTTTCTGTCATTTTAGGTAGTTCTTATCACACTGATGTTTGTTCAAGTGTTCATTTTTCTGATAAGTTTAGTTTTAATTAGTTATTTGATGCTATAAAAAGGGGGTGTGACGTCATGATTGATAACTGTAAGTGTGCTCACGATTGGTTTGGGCGGGTGTATGGGCGGGACCTTGATACTGCAAAGACTCTGGCTCTAAATGACGTCACCAGCACAAAATGGCAGCGCCCATATCCAGGATATTTTGTACAGTGGCAGAAAGTGGAGACGTGCCGTCCATCTTTATATACAGTCTATGGCTCATACATAGTGAACAACAGTAGAACAAGTAGGAACAAGAGTCATAAAGTCAGACTGTGACTAACTTAGTCATGTCAGTTACACGGAATTATCTAACTAAATTAGCCACCATAAACTACCGTTCATACCATAATTAAGAAAGGGTGTGTTTTACTACAAAACTTTTCATTTGTAAGATGAAGTTTGTGTTATTTTTTCTTTTAATTGTTCCATAGTCTCACTTTAACTAGACTACTGTGAACATATAGCTGCTGGTGGTGTGCACGAAAGGGACAGATTGGAGCAGGGGGGAAAGGATTCAGGCTGGAGTTAGGACTGGATTATGACTGCCTGACTGGGCTGCTTTGCCTACAACTGAGAGTGGCTGATGGGTAGGGTAATGGGAGATGGAGCCAAGAGTAGGCCATGGAATAATGTTTTTCAACTAATAATTAGAGACACTAATGTGGACTGTGTGGTTTCAAAGCTACTAGAAAATGATGCTCAAGAGCGTTATCTGTGTTTGCCAGTACACTATATATGGTGTTAGGTTCCTTTGCGGCATACAGCAGGTTGAATATTCATGCAGTAGCTCTTTTATAAATGCCAAAGAATGATGTATTGGCTCATAAATGGTCACATGAGGCTGTGCTGCCATTAATCTTACAATCAGACAGGAAGCAACATTTAGTAGTCACCTAATCTAAATGTTATTGGATCAGCTGAGGAGTTTTGCCAAGCGGGCGCATCCCATTGCAGATGTTTTTCTCAATTAGAGCAGGAAATGAAGCAAAACTCCTCAGAAATCTGTTTGACTTTGTGAAATTCCTATTTTTCTGTTGACAGAGGCGCTATTGAGTGGTTCTTGCGGTAACAAGGATTATATTTTGTCTGAGGGAGTACTGAGGCCACATCACAGCAACAATCTTGTTTCATAGGATGTGGTGACATTTTGAATTAGGGTCTGTTTCCTCAGCTGGCACTTGTCAGAGTGGGGGGAAGAAAAAAAACAAAACAAACAAACACAAGTTCCTCTGATGGCACTTCACCTTCCCAGAGTGTGACAAGTGCCCTGCTGAAGAGAAAGAGGACGGAGGAATTCAAAATGTCACGGCACTTCTAAAGCAAAGAAGCGCAGGGTTTTGTTCAAACGTCTCTGTCTGCCTGCCCCGAGAAAATAAAGGTTAAAAATGAGACACAGCCTTGAGTCCTGATAATGTATGTGGCCCGTCCTGTTTCATTCTGCCTAGTGTCTTATAGCCCCAGCCCTCGTCATCCAGCCATCTGTCAGCCGTGACCTACCGGTGGCATGAACGAGGCAGCACGCCAAAGACTGCAAGAGGGTGGGGGAGGCTGGAGACACAGGAGGAAAAGAGAGAGAGGTGAGGAAAGGAAAGAGATGAGGTGAGAGAAAGGATAACTGAATGAGGAATGAAAGGATGAGTGGACAGTGAAAGAGGGTAGTGAGGAGGATGAAGCAGTGAGGAACGAGGAGAGAACAGAGCGCAGATGTAATCCCCCCTGACTTGTAAAGCCTCCGGCTCTCACCAATCTGTTGCCTCCGAGAGGTTTTCACATTTACATGAGCTGAACCCGATGAAGGCTCCAGGGTCTAAAACATGCTCTACAGTGAACTTGGTCATTACTAAAGGTTGTCAAAAACCAAAAGATAAATCGCTCAAGAAACTACTACAACAGAATGCCTGTTATTACAGACTGACTACAAGATATACTGAATGTGTCATTTTAATCCTTACTGTCTTTTCTCTTGCTAAATAATTCCACATATATTATTAAAACTAAAAATTATGATTAAGGATGCATTGTTGACGTATTCAATCTTTAATCATTTTAATTTCAATAAATAACAAATATGTACTTTGACAACAATAAATAATGCTACATAAATAATTCATCACTCAGTATTGTGTGAAAAGTAGTTGTAGCTGGAAACAGGAAGTGAGTAACAACTGATAATGTATATAGTTACTTTGGAAACAACCAGTATATTAAGGTTATTCATTGTATAACAAAATGCATTTTTTAAACGATAAATAGCTATAATGAATGTATTGTCAACATATACTGTAAATTGCAATCAATATACACACAATTGCTTTCACACAGTACACAAAGTGACTGACAGGAACATGGTTTCTGCCACCCAACAGGTCCCAACAAAGTATCTGAGCCAGGACTTACTATGATTTATGACAAATATTTTTCACACTGAATTAATCATTTTACCGTTCAACCATATTTTTGGTAAATATCCCTACATGATGGCCTAAATGTTTCAAAGCCTTCCTTATCCTGCCATGAATAATTCAATTCAATAATTCTGGTGGAAAAATACTAAATGCCTTTATTTCACAGAAACTGAATTTGATTGAATTTGATTTGTCCCAAAAACAGCTAAATTTTAAATATCAGAATCCACCATGTGTAATTTCAGTATGTGTCCTCGGTGGTAACTACAGCCCTGGTTTCGAGTCAGGTTTGGGTCAAATGCAGTTTATTAAGAAATGTCTCTCTGACTGTGCCATCTGTGTGTGTCCATGCGTGTCATGTGTTGCAAGTAAATACACAGTGCCCAGTGGGAAGTGGGAAGAGGCAGAGATAGTCTATGTGCTGCGTTAGCATTTTGAGCAAATGTTCAGTATTCAGGCATTAGATAAACCAAAAATAAAGCCTTGGGTGTTGGGTAGGGTTTAGGTCCCAAACTGGACAATATCAGTCAGAAACAGGGGTTTGAGGGAAATGGGTACAGGCTTCAGGGCTCAATTTTAGGCCTGAGCAGAACTCTAGTGAAAGGTGGTGCAGCTCCCCCTACTGCCAGAGATTATAAAATCAGCAACATCTGCCTCTGTGTTTGTGGCAGGAACAAGCTTTTATTTTGAACTTATTTATTTATTTGTGAACACAGTGTATTATTAGACTCACGCATACAATAAGTATATAACCTAATTTCCTTTTGCAATGTGATGGCTGTTGACATGCATCCACAAAGTTGGAGTAATTTTATCAGTGTCAGCAGTGTTAACTGAGGCAGACCTGATCTATGTTTAGTTTCCAAGCAACATGGATGAAGCATCCCTACGCCTACATCTGAGGATGCTGGGTGACCTTACCAAACCTGAAAGGCTCTGCATGGTTTGTGAAACTGGAGTCTTTATGTCAAACATGCATCCACAAAACAAAGGGACTCTTCAATGAGGTGGAAAATGGGATCCAGCTGTGCTGTGGTGTTTACCTGCTGTGGCTACTGCATCCTCTAGAAGAGAAGAATATATGGCTTGACAACACTCTGTCAGAGGAGATTAACTCTGTCCATAATGATATTTTGGATGGATGATGTGACACCCTGACATTCAGGGTGTCACAACTTTATCAGCATCACTCCGGAGCAGACATCTACCTACTGCTGCTACTCAGTGATAGTTTACAGGCTACTTGGTCGTAGCTGTTTTTTGTAACAGACCCAAGGTGTGAAATATTAGGGGTCACTCTCAAATTTAAAGGTTTGTCAGAGTTACATTAGGGCTAAATCCTCATTATGCTGCATTTTTGTGAACTATTTTACGAACTATTATACACTTCTGTGGCTGCTTAGAATTAGAACAATGTGTTGTGTTGGGTTGGACTCCAGTGGTTTTCAACCTGTGGGTTGTGACCCCTAAAATAGGTCGCAAGACAAATCAAGGTCAGAACTGGGAGGGAGTGGAGGAAGAGGCTGACCAGGTCAAATCACAGCTTCGGCACAGTGTGCTGGTCGGAACAGTGGTATCGGGATGTGCGGGGCTTGTTAGCATTCTAAGACCTCGCTACGAGAAAGCCCATGGGGAGGAGAGGTGTCACGTTGTCCAGGAAGAGGTACAAACAGGAGTGGAGAACGTACATGCCAGAGGGATGATGGGGATGCAGCAGCAGGGTGCGTGGACCCGATGGGAGCAAGCCATTGACCACAAGACTAACTTGGTCAGAGCTCTAGAAGGCAGATCCTCTCCGGATCAAGTTCCTGATCCAGTACGTACACAATGTCCTCACCAGCCTTTTTCACTGGGGTCTGTCAGAAAAAAATGGTGTGCCCACAGTACCAGAGAAGGGGATCCCTCCCTGTCTGAAGGCCCTGGGGAAGGGGCTCTACCTTTCACAGCATAACAAGATGCTGAGGGCAATAGAAGATGCCATCTGCACAGGGAATGTCAGCAGCAAACAACTGCACCCAATGAGGAAAGCAATTGGTTTTGTCAAGGAATGCACAGGAAGAGAGCCATCATGAAGATTACTGATGCCAAAGAAAAGGTACCAAGATGGCAACCTGTAGACCACATACAAGCTGGGAACTATTGAACCCTGGCTGGGTCTCCTGGACAAGGGTGTCTGATGTTGAAAGACCCGAAACACCTGATGACCCCAGGTTACATTGCAAAATGTGTGAAAGAACAACTATTCATTACTCAAGCACGACACACACCTCGTGCTTGAGTAACCCTCTCCGTCCTCCCTCTCCAGTCTCCTGTTCTCCTTCAGTGACATGACACCCTGCCTTGGATTGCTAGACAAGCTCTCATTCTATCAATCAGCTATAATGCCTTCAAGACAAAACCTGTCTGCTCAATGTCTCACTGGCTTCAGTCTCCCTCTCGCTTTCTCCTTTCTCGCCTCTGACTTTCTTCCTCACACTGCCAACTCTGTGTCAACATGAAGCTTCTCTTCCTCCCTCTCCTCTTTCTTCTTGCACTTCATCTGTCTGCCTTTCTTTTTACCTCCTCTCTCCTGTTTCCCCTGCCTTTTGGAGAAAAATACTTAAACATAAATACACATATAAAAGAACTTTTGTTGGCATATGTTTCATTGTGTGGGAGTGAAAAAGTCCTCTTTGGTCTTTTACTTGATAAATCAGCTCAGTGCATACAGTATGTCTGCATTGTAACATAAACCGGTACTCTAATCATGTGCAAGTGCAAATCTAATTCAACATCAAAGTTGTTATCTTTATTAGTATATATACGCTTTATAAGTAGAGTTACACAATTAGAAAGCTGAGTGCAACTCATTTTACATATCTTCAGCAAATCTCTCCACAGCAGCAGAGTGCCTGAATAGTGTTAACTTCACCTCATCTGTTCTGGAGGTAGCTATTATGGCTAATTAACCTCTTTTGCCCCTTCTCCAGAGATGGGGCCCTGAAGGAAGAGGAGCAGGCCCAGCAGAGAACAACCTGGCCTGGGCAGATGGTAACCCACAACCCCCTTAAGGGAGGGAGGGAGGGAGGGGGTGTACAGAGATGGGGATTAGAGGAATAGACAGAAAAGCACTACTACTGGCTGATGGTATCTTTCACCCTAATTTTAAGATTTTAGAATAATGACAATGCAAACATCTAATATCAGATTGCTTTCACACTTTTGTTCTTTCCAAAACAAATTAAGTGACAAAGAAGAGAAGAAGAACTATTCTCTTTTTGACTAGAGGCAACAGGGTTTGGGAAATGTGGTCTTGCAAAGGGAAATATGGAGTGAAGGAACTGTTTTTCCATTATGTTTATACCGTGGTACCTTCCCCTTTATACCATTTACTGATTGTATTAGGCCATTGCAGGCAATGTTATAAATGAATGAACAGGACTGCTTTTTGGCAATACTTTTGTGTCAATATGATGAACTACCTTGACTTGTCAAGTATTAAATTGACAGGATTAGATCACTTAGGCCTAGTTCACACAGGTGTTTCTTCTCATCTGACTCTTTGACACCATTTCCAAATGGTATTAAAGCAAGCCTATGTACTGTAACTTTTGCTGAACAGCAGCCACTATGGCCTCAAGTGGCAATAACAGCATAATATAACCCATTACCCATTATCATTCTGGTATTGGGGAAAAAACACTTTGGCTTTTTTGTATTTCTTTAAACCAATCACAATCATCTTGGGCGGTGCTAAGCGCAGGATACAGCGATGGTGCCCTTGCAAAACAATGTAAACGGTAACACGCAGAAGATGGATGGGGAGGAGAATTCAGACTCAAATAGTCGGCCAATGGCAGGCTTATACCCTTATAGCCTACTTCCTGTGAGTCAGACTAGGTCATACCAGACCAAGTAAGTCTGTGTGGCAACAAAACCCCTGAATATACTGAATTGAGTGTGTATTTCATTATGAATTTAACTATTCATTTGTAAGATGATGATTATGTTATTTCATCTTATAAAAGTTACATAGTCTGGCTTTAACATGCAATCTGTATCTGGACACAATGACATATTAGCACAGGCCCTTGCATTTACACCTGGTATTGACAGGCATTCTTGTGATCTTGATTCTACTGTGAACTGATGGTAAATGGACTTCACTTATATAGCGCTTTTCAACCTCATCGGTTCCCAAAGTGCATTACAGAACAAACATACTGGGTCAAGGAAAATGATGCGGGATACTCTCGAGGGACCGCTACAACATGCAAAATGAGGGTTACTTAAAGTTGGGGTAGGCAGTATTTTTTTGGCGTCATTGGGCAAAAATGCCATAATAACCGTCCAGCATTTTGTAATTCAAGTGGTCTGAGAGAAAACCTCCACTTCTGCCCCTCCTCTTGGCTCTGTTTTCAGGCTTCAGAAAATCTATCCCGTGACGGGAGACTTTGACCAATCATATGTTATTTCAGAGAGACGGTGCGTTCGTATTGGCTGAGCTACAAATGCAGATGCGCGTGCACGTCCCTTCAGACGGTGAAAGCCTGATTCAGTGGCGGAAAATCCTGCAACTTGTGAAGAATTTCCNAGGTTTTCTTTCATTATCAGCTGACTGAACGGGGGGTAGGCAGTATATTTTTGGTGTCATTTGGCAAAAATTCCATAATACCCGTCCAGCATATTGTAATTCAACTGGTCTGAGAGAAAAGCTCCACTTCTGCCCCTCCTCCTGGCTCTGTTTTCAGGCTTCAGAAAATCTATCCTGTGACGGGAGACTTTGGCCAATCAAAGATTA
>LKNJ01003435.1:18586-63293 GCA_002120245.1 Maccullochella peelii
AAAGAGGCATGATGACAAACAGTGGGGAATAACTTTTGAGGGGGTACAGTGGTGTGTGTGTGGTGTACTAGCCTCTCATCCTGCTGCTGGACGGTGTTGCAGCTGCCTCTGAAGCCTGGGGCGCTGCTGGAGGGGCGTCTTTGAGAAGACAAGTCGCGGCAGGAGGGAACGCGGTCTCGTTGAGGCTCACGCCGTGGAGAGTGAGCACTACAAGGGATAAGGTTTCGCAGGGTAACCGACTCCTGCGGCTACCGGTCGAAGTTGTGGGTTTGGTGGGAGGGGCTTAGCGGAGTGAGTCAAGGCAACAGAGAGAGGTGGAAGGTTTTGCATAGGTTGCACAGATTTTGCCTACCCCAGCTCTATTGTCTGTAGGCTATTTTTCTGTTGTCTTGCCAACTTGACTGACATTACTTATACAGTATCAGTAATGCAGTGCCAGGACAAAAGCTTGATCCAACATGATCTTCTTCTTCTTCGTGTCATAGTGTGTCTTGAGAGTTTTTCCGAAACGATTTTGCTATATGGGTTCTAGTTTTTCTGTTTTACCACAATTCGAGCCAGACAGTCTCCAGAAGTGGTCTGGTCAAGCTGATTGTGTTCCAAATGCAATGCGTTGTGAATGCATTTTCACCTGTATAATTGCACATTTTTCCTCATCAAGAAATCCTCACTAGAAATCTCGATACAGGTTGCAAATCCTCATAAAATCCAGATGCAGCTTGCATTAACACGAAAATGGAGTCTTTAGCTTTATTTAAAGGCAGGCCTACTGGACCCCAACATTCCCATACAAACTGCAGCTGAAAACCAAATGAAGCTGTGTGCTGCACAATTGTTGGTGATTCATGTGGTCCTATATATAGTCTAGACAACAACCTTAGGGCATATGCTGAGAGAATTGTTGGGATCTGAAGAGGAACTGAGTAGTTTGTGCAACACAACAGGGACACAAAGGCGACCCAAGAATTTAAAGTGGAGCAACAAACATTTAGAACGTTACGAAGAGCAGTGAATTTTATGAAGAGGCAATTGTGTTAAGACACACCCTGTTTTTGTGTATATATCTGTGTTTCTGCAAAATACAACAAAGCAGAATCAGATAGTTCTCTTGTCAGCATATTATGTCCTGACCAATGAAAAGTAGATAAAATAATGTGTGGAACAGAAAAGGAAACATACACACTCCCTAATTTGTGTGTGTGTGTTGGGGTCTTCACTTATTACCCAGTCGTAAACCACATTAGGTGTCTACACACACTTACACACACACAAAGCAAGTGATGTATTTGCGGTTAGATTACTAAAGACAGGAGAATGCTTATTTATGCAGACTACACGTTTGAGATCCAGCAAGTGATTGCAGTGTGTGTGTGTCTGAGACTATTTTTATTTCTCTATATCGGTGTCTGTGTGTGCATCTGGGGATTGTATTTGTACAGGTGTGTGTGTGTACTGTATGCGTGTAGCAACAGTAATCCAGTGTTGGTTTAGCGCTGAGAGCCCCAGTCAGGGACAGAGCGATAAATCATTATAAGAGTGTCTTTGCTTCTTGACTTTATTTGAAGAAAGGACAGTTCGGGCACATCATTCATATTTTCCGTAAATGAAAATCGACATTTCATCCCTCTGACACAACCTTGGGGTTCGCCTTGGTTGCTGAGTGGTTTCTAAGTGTTTGCTCTGTTGTGCTTGACACGGTCTTCTTCCAAATTTGTCTCTCGGCTGCCTCTAAAAACCTGAGACATTCACCTATAAAGCAACATCAGTGCTACTCAGGCAGAAACAACCTGGGAGCCAAACATAGACATAGAGGTGTTGGCTGCATGAAAAACATTTCATCTAAAAACACCCACATTTCAGAAGCCTCAAGAAAGAAAAGCGCGATAGGTCAGAGCCATGCAGTGTTTGTACAGTAGCAGATGGTATATACATACAGTCCCGTTTCAGTGGATTCTGCTTTGTTATTTGGTTTGCTACAAAATGCTTCTGTAAATTTTGATTGATAAACATGCCAACTCTTAACTCTTTCTATGGACAGAAGGTGACGAAGAAACTGAACTCTCTTAACTGCTGTGAAGGTAAGCAAATACTTTCATTACAGACTCTTGGCATGCTATTAGAATGAACATCTATCTAATCTAGTTGCATCATTTATTGCTAATTAGTGTTAATGCTCTTAAATTGCACTAACATTATCTTATTGCAGCTAGCAGGAGCCATCTGTCCTGCCACTGCTTTGAAGGTAAGTGCTGAAGCCCCAAACAACAATAAACTTAAAACAGCAAAAACAAACCAAAAAACAGGGAATTTAACAGAATTTACCAGCAGAATATTCATCACCTCTAATGCATTTTCTCCTAATTATTTTCTTCTCTTTCTACTGGCGGGTATACATTCTGAGCTGCAGAGAACCTTGTTGAGTATAAACTGTGGAAAACAGAGTCCTCTGGCAGCACAACAACATTCTGATACTCGAGAAGGTGAAAAACTACCAGAAAATTGGTCTAACCTAAAACTGGTCTCACCTAGCTTGGCTAGGTGAAAAAATACGCCTACCAGCACCTCTGACTAGTTAGCGCACTAGTTAACATGTATCTCGTTTGTTTTATCCGTACAATAAGTGGAGTGTAAAAACCACATGCAGTTTTACAGGGAGTTATCTGCTGGACAATTTCATGGCTAAAGACTTGTTTTCACCAGAGACTCCAGGAATTCACTGCTGCCTCTTTAGCTGCTAAATGCTCCACTATGTTCACCAGCTAGTTGCTAACCAGTGGGTTTATCAGAGATTTTTCACTGAAAACAGCTTCCTGCAGCTGCTGGAAAGAAGGGTAATGACAGCAGAGTTTGTGGGCCAGAAAACCAAAACAATGATAAAGATGCTAAAGAGCTCCGTAGAGCTGAGAGGAACTGCAGAGTTAGAATTTTCTGTGGGTTTGTTTCTTTCAGTCGACCCTTTCACTTTACACATATTAAATTGATACATTGTTGATATAAAAATGGTGGCAATGGACATTAAAAAACGCTGTTCAATGTAATCTGTGGTTTTGCAGAATCGCCGAATATTAGTGTAATTTTCTGGCAGTAGGGTTGGCTATATCCACTTCGTTCTTCTTTATAGATATGGCTTGATTCAAAGCTGCAGTTAGAGCATGTTGAAGTTCCATCTGAAGTGAATTTGGCAAAAGAGAAGAGCAATTTAATTCCCTCTCATTCGCATGATCACCCTGAGCTGGACAGCAGGGTTATGATGCTATGTTTTTAATTAGGGTTGAATGTGCCATACAGTTTGTCATCCTCCCCATTTATGTCCATTTCACACCATATCATATGTAATAAATACCATAAAAGCAGAAAGATTTAATGGCAAATAGAAAAGCATAACTGCTGTGCATGTGGTCATCTCTACAACCTAGTGCAGAACTACATGAGTTTGGTGCACTATCATATATCAATATAGTCACACATAATAGTTTTATATTAATCAAAATGTATATATAAAATATATATACATACATATAATTTTATCATGGGTACCAACACTTTTCCTAACACAAGATAAAAGAGACTGTCCTCCCCAAAAATACGTCCGTATTGGTCGTCTGTGCAGCACCTCATTACGACCCATATTTACGTTTGTACGTACGGTGACCTCTAGTGGCTGTAGTAATTATGACGGGAGCAAAGGCAGAAGTCCGGTGAGGAAGTATAAAGAGTGACAAAGGATGTCAGGGTGGATGGATGGGTCAAACAACACAGGACTTTCACCCAGGAGACTGCTATTCGTCATCCGTGTGAAACCAAAAGAACTTATTTATGACAAACTTATTTTATGACGTAAGTCACGTCACGTAACTTACTAATGTAGTTATTTTAACCCAATCCATTACCTTTTCCTAAACCTAACCAAGTTTTGGTGCCTAAACCTAACCAAAGAGCAACCGCTTCACAACGTTAACCACGTGTTGTTACCATGACGACAAAGGTCTGGTGTGTTTTGGGAGTCATATCTCCTGCCACCGGTAGGGGCGCTAATTTAAGAAACACTCCTGTGGGTCATATTACTTATGTGCTCGTATGGGTTGGAGGGCTTGTTGAAATTAAATATTTCCTCATTTGGTGTTTTGATGAGCTCTGTCCAACACGATGCTCTAAAATCTCCCATGTGGGTTAAACTGGTTTGACATCTGGTAAATGTGAAGGCATATGATGAGTGTGTGAGTGAGTTGCAAGCCAGTTCCATGAGGTGTTCAGCATCTAAAAAGAAACCTGGAAGAAGCAGTGCCTCCTCTCCCCATCTGTCCTGAGGCTTTTAGAGGCTCACTCCTACTTCTAAATGACCTCAGCGCCACTTAATGAAGTGAATTTCTCTTTGCTTAAAAATTTGAGTTGGGTCACATTTTAGGGCGTGAGCAAACTTTGGCACTTGCCCGCAGTACACTGGGAAATGACATATCATTTAATTCTTGGGAAACTGCTGTGGAAAAGGATGTTCAGGAAAGTTTGTTTCCTTGAGTTTGTGTGAACGTGTCCCTATACCAGTGTGTGTGTACGTACTGTCTGTGTGTTTGTGATTGCTGTATTTTTCCCCTGAAACAGCACTCACTTTACTGCAGTGCACTCAGTCTGTGACAATGGCAGCACTGTAGTGATGAGAATACATGAATGAAAAATGCAGGCAAAGAGGGCTAGGGGGGATAGAGAGAGAGAGATACTGGGTCAGTATTGGTTTATCTGCAGAGGGATTAAGATTACTGTCAGTAATCTGGAATGCACAGATGGGTGAACACCCACACACACACACAAACACTTATTCATGGACAGATTTATGTGCCTCATCAGCTCAAAGCCAAGGTTAGAGAAACAAAACAGCATACCTCTGTGATTTCATTCCGTTAAAAATGTACAATCATCTCACTTCCAGCACAGCAACATGTGATTTCAAACTTTGAATTAGTTTCAAATTGTTATTCATGAAAGAATACCTTCATTTGTTGGGAGCCCTTTCTCACAGCAGATATTGTTACACAGGTGCGTGCTAGTAATTACCACTTTTCAAAATGCTATTTTTGTCCCACTCACTTCTATTACTTCATGACTACTTGATTTTCTTACCAAAGTCTCTCTGAAAATAGTTTTCTTACTGTCCAGCCACCATAGTCAGAAGATCTGAGCTGATAGAAATGTTGTTGGACTCATCTGAATTGCCTTTAGTTATTACAGTTACACTCACAGTAGGCCTGGGCTATAAAACAATAGCGATATGTACCAGCAATAGACACTTCACTTCAATAGCAATAAGAAAATTGTTCGATAGTTTCACTTAGATGCATTAAATGCAAACAGCTATGAAAGCACGTAATGAATATGGCCTGGCTCATAAACAGCCTATCATATTCCTTGATAATGGAGCTGCTACGAATGACACGCAAACAGCCAATCATTTAACAGGTCTGTTGTTCGGTTGCGCCATCTACATGTGACACAGCAACAGAAACAGCGTGGAGTGAGAAAATGAGTGCAGACGGTGAAGAGGAAATTGTTAATAAAAAAGGACAGGTCAGCTCGACAGTATGGCAAATTCAAAGTAAGGTGGTTAAATTCCAAATAAAGTGGTTAAATTCAACCTTTTTTCTCCTGGTCTTTATTAAAAATAGGTCATTAAAAATTTATAATTATCAACATCGATATATATCGCATTAATCTTTACAAACAATAGGAAGAAATGTGAAATTTTTTCACACCAGATTTGGTCTCTCAGGCAACATACAAGCTGCCCCACCTGCTTGCTGGAAGTTGTTATGCTGTATGCAGCTTGTGAGGAAGACTGCAGACACTACTACTCAGGGATGAAAAAGTCCTGCATTTTCCAGTGAAAAAAAAAATCCTTTAGGTGTTCTTATTTACAGATGATTCTCCTAAAAGGATGCAATAAAAGATAATGCAGTAATAGTAAATAGTAGTGATTTTAACGTTGATTAACGTTGGTTTGTAGTCCGCCAGTAAAACCAAAGAAGAAGAAAGTAAATACAGTGTTCTGTGCATATTTCTGTGAGAGAAACATTGCTGGTTCGTTCTTCGGCTAGCTGCTACTACTAGAAACAGTTTGCGGGCTCTGCCGCATCCCAGAATGCAAAGCTCATCTGGCTACAGGAGCCGTTTAGCTCAAACTTGCGGAGTACACCTGGTAGTTGGGTCGGATCGAGGTCGGATCACAAACAAACTGCACTAACCAGGCAAACGCACCAGGGTTAGTTTTAACCGAACCAAACAGGTTAGGTGAGTAAATGCCCTAAAGCGCTGCTAGTGGTCCCTTTAGTCGTTCACTGCACACTACCATACCAAAGTGTCGACACTTCTGCCATTTTTTAGAGCTAAACCAGTAGTGTGGCTAAATATATGTAATGTAAATTTGTTGACATTTTGGCCCGCGAGGCAGGAGAGAAAAGGGGCCCAAATGGAAGCTGTTTATCCTCTCCAGATAATGATTGTGCTCAATAAATTCCACAGCAATCTGTTCATTAGATTTTGATATATCATGTGTACATCATATACAAGTGGAAACTCTCGCTTCATTGAGGAAAGATTAGAGGTTTATCAAACACATTAGGGTTCAAATGTTGGATGGATGGTTTCAACAAGCAACATCACCATCATTAGGCTCTGCCACTAGCAGGAAGAAAATCGCTGCTGTTATCATTCATGTTACTATCTCCAGGATGTTTCAACCCGAAAGCCCTTTTCACTGCTGTAACACTGTAATCTGCTTACAATGTTCTTTGAGGTAAATCATTAAACTGTAATGGATTACAGTACATTTCCCAATTTCAAAGCAGATTATTGTAAATCGATTACATTTGAGCTGTATTTCCTCTTCCTTGGGTGGGCGATTAAACTGAGTGGGTGAGCCTGTCCTGTGTAGTCACTGGAAAGCACTGCAGTCATTGGAAAACCTTGTGACTACAACTTCTTTCTAGTAAAGGTTTACTTCTTCCTTCAATTCACTGCAAAAGAAACACATTCAAAACACATGAAATATTTTCTAAAAGGAATGTTATTGACAATCTGAGACCAAGGCTATTTTTGCCTTCTGTAATTCCTGAATGATTTGAATTTGGGACTTTCATCAGACAGCTGTCTTTTTCCATTGTCTTTTTTTGTTTTTTTTTACCTCTTGCTGTCTTATTTTATAATCTTAGGCTTTGCTCTGTGTTTCCCTGTAGAGTACTGTGTGCACAATAACAATGCAATGGCAATAACAAATAAAATATGGATTTGTGTCAGATATCCAACCACTCTGCTACTGTACACAATGCAGATATTGATAGAAGAATATCAAAAGATTCCCAGGAGAAATGAAACATCAGAGCATCCAATATCACCAGCGCTGGTCCTTTTTCATTAGCCAGTCACAACGTGAATATTCTTCACCTAGAGGGAGCTCAACCTTTGTTTTCGTCACTCTTTGTTTTTGTTTGTTTTTTCTGTTTGTTTGTTTTTGAGTCTCCAGCCCCCAATCTCTGACCTTTATTCTCCGTCATACCTGACATTTTTCTGCCAGTACGGTTATTCTTCAACTGAAGCTACCTATAGTATTTACTCTTAACATTTTAAAGCTGCACTAACTAATATTTTTATATTGACTCAAATGACTCAATGGAACGTGAAAGGTGTCACTAGTATTGACAAATCTACAGAGAATTATCACCCAAGTCTGCAGTTCCACTCGCTTTATAGCATATTTTAACTAACTTTTGTTTTGGTTTTACAGCCCACAACTTCACTGTTTTGGTTAAGTTGTCATCCTTGTTTCCAGCCACTTCAAGAATAAAAAGCTTTCATGAACCATCTGTTTTCTACCTGCCCAGCACCGGCTAGCTGGTGAACATAGAGACAGAGCGCATTTAAGTCCCGCCCACACCGGAGCTAAAAACAATTCATCGCTCTCCATTGACTTTGAATGGCGTGAAGGTGTCTCCTTGTCATTTTGGTCTGCTAGCAAACAACAGAAACATGCCTAAAAGCTGCTGTGTGGTGGGATGCACTACCAACAGGGTGAAGAACCCAGAACTAAGTTTTTATAAGCTGCAGAACCCAAAAACTGAGCTTTTAAGAAGACAAAAGTGGGTACAGACGTGAAGCATCAGCAGGAAGATTGGGAACACTGTGGGATCCTGACACTCAGTATGTCTATGTGTGCAGCAGGCATTTTGTCACTGGCAGCCTAAGTCAAATATCCAAATGTCAGTTTTAGGGTAACTATATTGCTGTAAGTTAAGCATTTTGACAGTATGCAACTTGTGTAGTGGACTGTGGCTAAATCAGAAAGCTGCAGTATTATGTTTGCAAGTGCCTTAGCTAACTACAGTAACTTAGCTTGAGAAGGGAAAACATTGAGTTTGTCCTCTCTGGTAGACATAGGGTGCTAAAATAAACCTCTGACATTCTGAAAGCTAATGTTTTTAGCTAGCTACAGGTATTTTGTTAGTGTTTCAGCCCTTGGTTGCATATTGTGGCGCCGACTGTTTTCCCCTCCGGTGGGTGTGGTTTGCACTCTGTCTCTATAGTGGAGCATTTAGCAGCTAATGAGCTAAACTCCAAATACTGTAAATGCTAATGTTACTCCATATCTGCTGGATGTTCAAAAAGGGGAAAGTTTGTTAACATGTTAGCCATATCAACTTTAAAGAAATGTGATTTTTAGCTTGCTGTGGAGTTTTATCCCCAAGTGACCAAAAAAAAAAAGATTAATGCAGCTTTAAAGTCCACTTTTTTCATACCCAAACATTTTCACTCAAAATTAAAATGATTGACAACATGACGAAGACTCTAATACTGCTTTTTGACCATGAGAAACATTCTTGAAATTCAATAAATATTGAACAAATTCAACTACTATCTACTAATCTTGGATTAACATATTAACATGTCATTAGAATCAATTCAAGGTTATGCTCTTCCTGTAGGCAATCAGCATGATATTGATAAATTCTAATCTGAATATTTAATCAATTGATGGAGGTTGATGGTATATGACTTTTAATTAAAGGCAATATTGACCTCTAATACAACCAGATTAACATACAGTATTGATTTAATTGTATCTGTAACAAATAGAGATTTAAGAGGAGGTAATGAATTATAAACATGTGGACATCCTTTTTTACAGAGCAACAGCAATCATGTGATATATTAGACCATTTCACATGTCGGAGTGTGTGTGTGTGTGTGTATAGACTTCATCTTGTTCAGCCAGATCTGTCCACACTGTGCTTCATATTCCAGCAAACATGTCCTTTTCCCTTGACAGTATGTCCCGTCATCTCATGCTCTCCACCCTAATTTCCTCCGTCAAATTATCATCTCACTCTCTTTAAATCCCTCAGCCTTCCCCCGATTTTTTCCTCAGCTTCTCCCTATCTCACCCTTGTTTATCTCCAGCAAAGAAAGATGCAGAGCCCCTGAGCCTGGTTTAGGTTCACGACCTCAGTTTTCCTGTCAGGAGCCACCTCCTCTTGAGTTATGTCGAAGCTGAAACAATGACAGCTGATATCTTTCACATGATCTCAGGGAACACTGCCAAGCCTATCCATGCCTCTGAGCCTTCTAGCTGCACACACACAAACACACTTGTCATCGGCTGCGATCTTTTCCATGCCATATACTCAGCATATCCAGCCAACGAGAACTAATTCTTTACCTTGGAGATGCAGCTAGCATTGATAATATTCTCTGTGGCAGATTCCTTATATAATGCCTCCTCATCTAAATGTAGAAACACTGAGACTAACTCAAAATAAGCTCAAAGACATCACATTTCACGTGACTGTAGGAATAGCTGGTGAACCTACTGAACGTGTTAATGGACTGAGTTACCCTATGGAATTATTTTCGTTTCAAAAATAGTGAACAGAAATCCTCCAGAATCAAAATTTGAGAATGAATTTAGAATTTAAAAACAAAAACATGACCTCAATAGTAATAAAATGATACACCTACAGTATATACACAGTATAGCTATTCACTCTCAGTTGAATTTGATTTTAATTCTGATACTAAATATAATCATGACATTTTGAAATAGGTGATTTGCCAGTGACTGCCAAAACGACATACTGGCGTACCAGACTTTCGTCGCTGTGGTAACAATTATAAACATACGTTGTGAACTTTGACATGACTTACATCACGTTAAAATAAGTCACAGCTGACTTTCGGTTTCACACGGGACACGAACAGTGGTCCTCTTGGGTGAAAGTCCTGTGTTGTTTGACTTTGTCGCTTTTTACACTACCTCACCCGACACCCTTTGCTCCCGTCATAATTACCACGGTCCCTAGAGGTCGTCGTACATACAAACGTAAATATGGGTCATAATAAGCAGCTGCACAGACCTATACGGATGTATTTTTGGGGAGGACAGTCTCATTTATTCTGTATTATACTATCTGTCTGTACAACTCTTTCTGGTCAAGAGTAACAGCTGATGCATATAATGCATAATGTGCAATAACAAGACTAAAAATCTAAACTGCAACATAATTTTGACATTCTGCTCATGCAGTCAGGCAGAAAACAGTATTGCAAAGAGCAATGGTGAGAGGAGCTGAGGAGGAGTTGTTGTCCGGTAAACTGCATGAATCACAAAAGTGATGGGTGGAAAATGTTCAATATTGCAGGAGGGATTAAACATCCCTTCCAGCCCAGAGGACATAATTATATGCATCAAGTGATTTATAAACAGCCAGGCTCTGGTTTAGTCCTGTCTAGTTTCACAGAAAACTCTCAAGAATCACTCAAGAAAACAAAAAGTTATATAGAAGTGCCATTTAATTGTAAGCCAAGCATACAATTTGCATCACGTACAGTGCTGACTAGCCAACTGTGCTGTGCATAGCAATTCCAAAGACACTGATTGGTCAGAAGCTGGAGATCCCGCCCTCCCTGCCTTGCGGATAGCAAGCTTCTTCTGCGACACACCGTTTACAAAACATGACCACGCAGTAAACCTGTTAAAAGTCCATAAGCTTGTGCGTGCACATGCACGAAAGTATTTTTGCCGCCGCAATTGTGAAAGTGAGTTTGCAAGCCTGTGTCTGAATGCACAGACTCGCAAAACGGAGTCTGCAGGCAGAAAACAAAATGCACAAGTCTACAAAAATAAGCTTACAGATACAAACATAAATGTACAAGTTTACAAAACTACGATTACAGATACAAAACCCTGTTTTCAAGTACACCTTTTAGAATGATATAATATTCCATAGTCAGCTGGTAGCCAAACAGCTTATGAATGAATCAGTGATGGTGACGCATGAACTGAGTAACTGATAGTGAGGACCAGTTTCCTAAATAAAGTATTTCTAAAAAAAATTACATTTTTCTATAGTTACATGACAACTGGGCAAATTTGCTGATGACTGTGTGATACTGTTGAAGTGGACCCTGAGTGGACATGTCAACTGCAATTTTATAGTTTTTTTCAGCAAGTTGCTTTATTTCTAAATACTGAAAATGTCCATAGATAAGCCACTGTGATATCACCCCCCAGCAGCGTGTGCATCTTCGACTGTTTGAAACAGGAAAACCATCTACAGTAAATCGCTACCAGCCCCATGAGATTGTAATGCAAAATGACACACACCAGAAGACAAAATCATTGGATGGATGAATAAAATGGAGAGACAACAAAAGGGCATATCCTCTGTATGTTCGCAGACTGAGCTCATCAGGGTCAGCTCTACGTTATCACACTTGGCTAAACTTTATCCTGTTGGACAAGTGAAAATTTTGACTTGGTGGTGCTAAAATTAAAAGTCAGAGGATCATCAAAGTCATGAGGATTCTTCAAATGTATATACCAAAATGTTCTGGTAAGACAACCTCAAACATTTTGTTGCGATCTTCTACTCTGGAAGAGAGAGAGGTCCGTGTCTGGAATCAAACAAGATTTGGCAGTCATGCGGTATGCATCTTAAACTCTAGGCCACTGGACACCCCTAAAGCCAACAGTTCTAATGTGGTTACAAATTAGTCAAATAAATGTAACAGTAGCCTTTTTCATCTTATCAGGCTGACACCAATCTGAGCAAGAAGGCTCATCCCAAGAATGAAGTGTCTTTTAAATCAGTGTAAATAGCTGAGAAAATAATCTGTGGATACAGCATACATGAGTGTCAATGTAAGAACTCACTATTATCATGAATATTTTCTTAAAGTTTTTGAACTTAAAGAAGAGATTTCAGCTTCACTTGACACTTTACATCTGCAGACTTACATTGGAAAAGCTCCTCAGCTGGATCTGAGAACACAGTGCGAGCTACTTTGAGCACATGTCAAAAAAGTTGGTTTTCATTGCTTTATAAAATCTTGGACTGGTGAAACGAGTCATGCATTTAGACACAAAAGGTGGATATCAGTCTGTCTGCACAGCAGGACTCAGATTAACAAAAACACTCTGAGCTGAGAAACTACTGGAGCCCAGGGGAGGTTATCAAATCCAAGAATGCAAACAATCCAAAAGTCAATACTGTTGCAAAAAGTTATTCACTAGGTGTTTTGGGGAAAACACTAACTTCTGAAAAGTCCAAAGCACAGTGGAGCATGCTTACAGTCTGAGATGGACTGCGTGTCTGATGTTGCTCCATCAATTAAGACACACAGCTGTTCATTTTCTCCGTCTATTTCAACCAGAGCTGTACTACAGATCATAGTACTGTTTGATCATCACAGAATGAATCTTGGGGCCCCCATTCATTCGCACACGCCAGATCACCATCTTCCTTTTGGCAAGTAAACTTACATCATCCTCATTTCTTCTTGGCATTCATCTGTTCTGGACACAAACTTCAGTCACTGGACTCACAGGAGCCAAAGTATACATCCACACATACTCAGTAAGAGTTATTCAGACTTTAGACATCACCAAAGATTTAGGGTAAAATTGTAATGGGGTTGTAAATATAATATTGGGACCAAAATGAATCATCACAGCATTGGTTTAAGTTTGGCTGATGTAAATTGGTAGATGACTAGTATTTTGATGTTTCATTCATCAAGTTCTTGACTGGGCAAAAAAGTTAATGAGCTAAAACAGTTTTATCAGCACAACTGATACAAAATCAATCACACTGACTGACTTGAAAAAGAAAAAATGTAGTTCCTATACAACAAGAGTCTACACGCCAACATGCTCGCAATGACAATGCTAACATGCTAATGTTTAGCACATATAATACTTTACATGTTCACCATTTTAGTTTGCCGTGCTAGCATGCTTACATTTGATAATTAGCACTAAACACAAGATACAGCCGAGGCTGATGGGAATGACATTCATTATGCAGGTATTTGCTCATAAACCTAAGTAATTGGTTAAACAATTAGATGAAGTCAGGGGATCACCAAAGTCAGTAGGATCCCCTGTGGGGACCATGAATTTCTGTACGAAATGTCGAGGCAATTTATGCAATCGTGATTGAGATATTTCAGCCTGGACCAAAGTGGTGGACCAACTGACAGACCAGCATTGGCATCCTTGGAGCCACACAGCTTGTATGGCTAAAAATAGCATTACTTGATGCACAGTATTTCCCAAAACTGCCTGTCACCTGTAAAGTCACACTAATTTTATACTATTGAGGATACATAACACAACAGCCTCGTCAAATTAAGATGAATATTTTGGGAGCGTTTGTGATTTATTTCATCATCTTTATAAAATCTATACTGCCAGTAGCCACTGCAAGTTTAAAGTGCACCACTGTTGAGATGGCATTTACCAAATAAATCACAGCATACTGAAACCTCAGTTTTTCATCACATCTAGACATGCAAAACTGCAAAAGTATTGATCAACAAGTACGTACTCTCAACAACATCCTGATGAAGTTTATACATTCTTAAACCAGGCTGAATGTGGCAGTGTTCGATCTATATGAGCAAAGATCTGAACATAGGGAAAAATATGGGTTAAGTTGGCTGGGATCAGTCTTTTCTGACAGTTAGTCACCCCTAAGCCTGTTTTCTTTTAAAGTATGAGGTTATAGTACTTTTTCATTTATAAGATATTATACAGTGTGAGGAGATACAGAAGTTCAAAGAAATGTATAGTAGTTGCACACTGTAAATAAAAAAGAAAAACTGTGCATGTTTGAATGAATGCATGTCATATTGGGATCAAAAGAGGTGAGTTAAATCTGGCATAAGGTATACAAATATAAAAAACAAACTGAAGGATCAGGCATAAAAATGACTGAATGGCCAGTCGATAAAAATTAGTTTTGAGAACAGAGTTCGAAGGAGGTTGTGATGTGGCAAGCCTGAGGTCCTCAGGCGGTTCATTACAGAGCTGTGGTGACAGGGTCTGTCTCGCTCTCCCATGCTACCTGAACAAATGTCGTGGCAAAAAAAAGGGATGCAAAATGTAACTAGCTATGAATTTATGTACATCAGCAGGACTCAAGGAATTAGGAAAATTCAGAGTTTTTTTAAAAACGTGTAAACACATTGCAGTATACTTGCCCTGTGGTAGACTGGCAATGCTGTCTGGGTGTCCCGTGCCTCTTGTCCAATGTGACCTAGGATAGGCTCCAGCACCCCCACTACTGCAACTTCAACAAACAATATGACTGGCTAATTCAATCACAATGTACTGAACACATTAGTGTCACTGCTCTGTACTCGTGGTATAGTACAGTATAAGTCAGCATGAAGATATGCTGACATATACTGTACTGTACATACCGTGTATGTCTGAGCAAGCTGGCACCATTAACTGCACCAAGACTATGCTAACCATAATCCTTTCCCACTCTGAAAAATAAAACTCAAGTGGAAAGTAACTGCTAGACAGCTGTGAGTCAGAAAAATAAAATGATACAGTTATACTACTGTACTGTTATCGCGTCACTGGTCCTCTGGGTTGTTGTGGATTTGTGGGGCTGAATAGAGCTCCGTAAAGAGCACTTTACAATTGGTTTTTCAGTGTCACAGAATTGTAGCTATATAAATATTGATTATGCGACAGGCTAAAGCTGTCTGATTGATCCCTCTCTTTCTGTTCCTGTATCACTATCTATAGTGGGCATACATTATGGTTTTGCTAAATCTTTTTTTGTGTTGTGTATGTGACTTCACATATTGATGCTGGTGGCAGTGTTAGCACTTTTTCGTTGTTTTTAACAAGTTATATCAAGTAGCTGTTACTATGATGTTGATATGAAGATCATAGTTTTGTAACATCTCAGTCATAGGTGTCATTTACACTGGGGACCGCTAGGGACAGATTTTGAAAATGTTCTGAAAATTCGCTTGCAGCAAGAAATGTTAACTAACAAATGAGAACGCTTTGAGAAATGATTATTCGTACAATACAATACAATAAGAAAACATATAATGCAATGTAAATATGGAAGAAACAAATGCACACTGTCCAATGATGCATGTGGATGACTGTTAGTTGTGTGGTCGACGCCGTTTAGATGCGCCGTTATGCAATTCTTTCCTGTCTCGCCGTAATGATCTACTCTGACCTCATACCGATCCCCCATTACACTGCCTAAAATCACATATGTTGAAGACTGTCCCCACCACTTTTCAACACAAAGTGACGCCCTTGATCTCATTCCATCTCATTGCTTGTAACAATGAACTGAAATACCATTACAAAGTATAATAACGATGATAGCCGCCCAAACCTTTTTGCACTTCTGGTTAGATGCTAAATTGCATTTCGTTGTGTCAGTACTGTGCAATGACAATAAAGTTGAATCTAATCTTATCTAATGGGAACCGAGGAGAAGGATAGAGTATACAAAGAAAATAAGACTGGCCCCAGAGTTGAACCATGCGGCACTTAACGAGTTAAAAGTGCTGAGAGTTAATGTAGCCATGGAGATAAAATTCAATCAGCCAAATATGAATAAAAAATCAAAATGCCTTGGTCTATTATGTCGAATCCTGCTCTCAAGCCTTGCCAAATGAGAATAGAGCAGAATTTGGCATCTGTGAGAGTTAAAAGGTAATTTGTGACTTTGAGAAGTGTGATGGATTTGAAAGCTTTCCTTGAATTTTTCAAAAATACCTCTCTCAGGGCTGCAAAAAATGAGCCAATCTTGTGTAGGATTTCTGCAGTGAATAGTGGTTTGGAATCCATTCTGTAATTGTTGCAAACCAGATTCTTTTGATCAGTGGCTGGCGTTTTTTGAAATGATCAGGAGCACAGCCAGTAGAAAGAAAGTGTCCACTAATCTATTCATAGAATAGAAAGCAGATGGAAGGAAACTAGCTCTGAAAGAAATTTGGAGGCTCGGACATGAAATGGATTTACTTTGAAATTTTGGGAGGTTGGCTTGCTGTCTTACCTCTCCCCAGCAACGTTCAGCATCATATCATTCAGACCATACTTACAAGCAGCTGGGTCGTAAAAAAACGTTCACTTCAGTGTAAAGATGGACAATGCGTCTCCACTTCCTCCCAGTGTACAAAAATTCAAGTCAAAATATCCCGGATACGGGCGCTGCCATCTTGTGTTGGTGACAGAGTCTGCGCAGTAGTGATCGTATCGAGTGAATGAATGAATCCCGCCCATACACCTGCCCAAACCAATTGTGAGCACATCACAGTTGTCAATCATGACGTCACACCCCCCTTTTATAGCATGAAATGACAGAATCCATCTTTGGGAACATTTTATTTGTCCTGTACTTTGATTTTTCAGTTTGGCCCAAGTCCCATCTGCTAATATGGAGGGGGTCGGGTTTATGACCTATGCTGTAGCCAGCCACCAGGGGGCGATTGAGATGTTTGTATCCAGCAATATGAGTAATTGATTACATTTTTCAAGTAACTCAAAATTGCTACAGTTAGTAGAATGTACACAGAGATCCAAGTGTTAAGAGTTGTAAGACCGTGCTTGTTGGCAGAAATTAAATCTCATTATTCTCACAGACCTGAAAACCTTGTTTGAAGAAATCAGTCATATTTTTATCTATTATACTGTACCCATATGCTGTAGCCACTGGTCTCGGGTTTATTACAAATACTTTGCATTGACAATGTTGTGTTTCCTCCTTTCTGTTTTCGTTTTGTGTTTACCGTAACTGGTTGCAGATATCTCTCTTGACCTTGGGACCAAGCATAAGCATTAATCATTTTACATTGTGACATGTCAAAAAATGCATAGGGTTCACAGAGAGAAAATCAACCAGTTTTTCTCTTCAGATTCTTTCAGGGGTGCAGGTTTACTGCGGAGCCAGAAAGTGTGACAATAAAAAAACTACCTTTGGATGAGAAGCAAAGTCTCACTTTCTAGCTTTCACCCGTTTAAAAAAACACAAATTATTCTATCACTACTGTGTGAAAGCAATCAGGAAACTTCAAGGACAGATACCGCCTGTGCAGTTAATCTACATCTTGCTTATTTTGATATCCTGATATTTTGATGAGAAAGAAAAAAAAATCTCATTTGTCATTCCGGTGTGAATTTCATCCAAGCATGAAATCCAAAGCCCATTGATGACGAATGTACATATACATTACCCAGCTTGGATATTAATTTGTATGGAAACAAGATACAGTGCAGCGACACACTTCAACAGCTCAAACAACATTAGCATCCTCCAAGTCGTGCATGTCACATTATTATCTTGCTGTCTTCACAGTGTGAAATCCATTTCAGACGCAGACCAAACGACATGCAGATGAGCTTGAGGAGTGACCCATGACGGTGTATGAGAAGAACACTTTATAAACTGCGGGATATGAACACATCCATCACGGATGACCAACAGAGGAAAACTAATTACCTTTTAAACGATCTTGTTACATTTTAATAGGGAAAAATCCATCAGAGGTAGGATCAAGCTATACAACAGAGTGCAGACTGGGAACATGACTACTGGACAGAGAAGACTCCATTGAGGCTCAAACCTTTATTGTAACTTGATGGCAAACATTGGCTTACATGCTATAATGATTGCATACTACTGAGACGTCTGAAAAAGAAAGTTGTTCTTGAGAATGTGCGATCAGTAGCACCAAAAGAAGACTTTCTTTTCAGAAGTTCATAAGAAATGTTTTCATTCCAACATGACAGAAGCTATTAATGACAAGTAACGATTTCAGCACAACACTGACAGAGACGGGAAATCATTCCTTCAAAATCGGAAAAAGTTCCGATTGTGAACGTGTTGGATTTTCCTTAAGGTCCATGTAAAGCAATAATAAATATGTGTTCTGAGTTTGTCACACCACAGAAAAATGTGTCATTAACCACCCAGCCAAATTTGAATGACTAAAAAAAGTATATAAAGTTAGGTTTCAAAATCATGAAAAAATAAGCAATATTCTCTGAAACCCTGGTAGATAACTTGATGTAATGAAGAACGAGGGAGAGCCGCTGCTCAGCGACAGACTCTCGTTCAGTGAGCTAATACAGTAGCACAAAGCTCTAGCTTTTATATAGTGATAGGGGAGAGGTCATGCTCAGTATGACTCCAGTGCGTTATTGAGCCATGATTTCAGGCAGGAACAGTCTAACTCCACAATTCAGTACTACATAGTTCACAGTCTTTTCACATGTTTTCAGCAATTATTTTCTAACATGTACAATGTGTTAAGAAGAAAATCTCTGAATTTCCTTTACACAGACTTTAACTTTGTCTTGAGAGGGGACCCACCATATCACCTTTAGTAGAAAGTAAACACCAATAGCAACTCACTTATTTAGACAAAATAAAATCCTCAGTCTTCTTTCATAATAAAATGTAACAGTATAGGGAAACTCCATTGATTTTATACTTAATTATCACTTCATTTGCCATAGGAGGTACTACTCAACCTGTGAAAACAGTTGAGTAATGTCTTCTGTGGCTGTGAAGTAAATGTCATGGCGCAGATTCCTGTCATAGCTACAGTGCTAACGCTTCATGAGCTGCACATCTGTCAAGTGTACAATCACAGAGCATATGATTGCAGTCCACAGAAGAATATTTAAATGAAAAGGTGGGAAAACATAAAAACTCTTTACACTAAATGAACCCTGAGACATTCCTGCTGCAGAACTAAGGACTGAGCCACGGCGGCTCCGTTATAAGAAATACATCCTCTACAAAGAGTACGAAATCTATATAGAACAGTCACAAATCTAGGCCTCACTACATAGTGGGCTCTCTTGAGGGTCCTTTATAGATATATGTGATATCAAACACGCTGTTTAATGTAAGAAACTGATACAGGAATGAAAGGAGCATGACTCAGAAATCAATGTGCGAGATATTAAAAGAGCATTAAGAGGATTCATATTTCCAGGGAGAATTTCATACAGGAGATGATATTTCCTCCACAAAAGGAAATATGTCACTAAGCAGGATTTAGCTTCTCATTTCCTCTGGTTAGGAGAGAGTGATTAGTGTCAGCCAGACTAGACTGGGACTATGCAAGATGTGCTCACAGTTTGTTCAATATTATACGCACTTAAAATATAAAAGTCCAATTTAGCTGATGGAATTTATCATTTGTCTGCACAGAATTTCAATTCAACAAATATAATCAAGGAGAGTCAAAGTAATTTCTAAGAAAATGGCCTCTGTCAGAAGAAATTCTTCATTCAGTCGTTTTCATTTTGACCTCAAAGAAACAATGAATAGAAAATAAGACTATAGCCTCAAGCCTTAAAATGTTTTGCTTCTTTGTATTAGAGTGGAATCTGATGACTTCTCCTCACCGCCCATGCAATGCGTCCAGTTTTCCTACAAAATGACACATTATTTATCTGTCAAGTTCATGCTAAGGCACACTTCTGCTGTATGTCTGTTAAAATTACAGTGAAACGGCCATTAGAGCATCTTTCAGCTCTTTGATCTGATCAAATCCTTCAGTAGTAGTGAGATATGGAGTCATAGGGAACTGCTGTCAGGGGCGTTGTTTCAGCAAAAGCCAAGGTGTGGCAATGTGACATGACGTAAAGGACGTATTGAAATCTGTTTTAACAGACATATAGCTCTCTCTCACATTCACAATGCCTAATGTTTGCATGCAACGCACAACTTAGAGAGAGAGCAGTGAAAACGCCTTTCATCGTATTTATTTTGAAATGATGTTCAGCTTGGGGTCGGGTTTGGTCACATCATTCTTGACATGGTGCTTCCTGTTCAGAAATAAATGAATTTGAACACGACCACAATCTTTTGGAAATGTAAAGTTTCTGTTTGAAGTTTTTGTTGACTGAGATCCAAACATACACCTCTGGCCCATGATATTGCAATTATAACAATAATAAAACACGTGGTTAACGTTGTGAAACGGTCGTAGTTTGGTTAGGTTTAGGCACCAAAACTACTTGTTTAGGTTTAGGAAAAGCTCATGCGAAGCTATTACCCTATAATGCCTCTTTAATAAGAACACCAATCCAGCCTGTGCTGTGGTCCCATTGTCTCTGTCTGTCACCCTCCTTCTCACTGCCTGATTAGGTTCCACACAGGAGCAAAGTAAAGGTGGGGATATTCGCTCTTATAGAAATTATGGCTCTCAGTGAGGTGTGTGCATGTTGATGTAATGTTTCGAGGCATGCCATCTCCACAGACGCTTAAAAATGTGAAGAATGTGGACGTTGCTGTTGAGATTGGCGCTAGTCTGGCAGACAGAGAAACCTGAGCCTATCATTAAGAAACCACTCTAGAGGAACACATTTGTTGTGTTTAAGGGAAAAAGCTAAGAAAGATGAAACTCTTGAAGAAATTGATTAGAAATTTCCATCTACTAATCTGTAAAGAATATGAGAGCTCTGGATTGGCCATTCACCTGGAAGAGATCTCCATTAGTGCAGTTTGCACAGCTGAATCATATGACTTAAGTTTCCTCCCCTGGCACTTTATTAAATCTGAAAGACTCAAATGACCTAAAATGCCCCTTTAAATCATATTCCCAGCCATAGCAGGCCAATTTCATACGCATAAACCACTGCTGCTCCACACAATCTACTGTCTGTCAGGTGGAGTAAATAGAGGCCACGGCAGATTCCAACAACAGGCAGCCAGACAGGCAGGTAGGCAGACAGATTAGCATCAGGTTTGACCTTATCAGCAGGCGCACCAGGTGAAAAGATGGAGAGATGGATGGTCTCCTCACATGGAGCTCAGTCTTAGAAAGATGATAATCTCTTTAGGGGAAAAAGACAGCACCATCTGTGGAGGTGATTGAGACGATGACTTGGCCATCTTTCTTTTCTATGAACACGTCCCATATTTCAACTCACTGACAAGTCTGATTTTGCTATGCTGTTCGAGTTTGTACAGAGACTGCAGTGTTTCCACACATATTCCAATTATTCCTGGTTGGCAGTGTAACCGGTGGGCTTCTGTGTTGTGTTGGTTAGGCAAGGAAAGACACCGTGACACCAGGATCTCGTTATGCTTGACCTCCGTTTATTCTGATAAACAACAGGGAAACAGATCCTCCATGTCAATTATATAGTACGCTCCAGCTCCTCTCCCACAGGAGAAATTGTACAAAACGGGGCCCGCTGTGGCAAAATATTAACCATGGAATAAAACCACATATATAGTAAGACATACCCGATAAACAAATAGGGAAACAGAACCTCCATGTCAATTACACAGCCCTACACAAATAAAATGAATATGCAAAATGGAAGTTAGCTTAGTTTACCGCAATCACACTTAAAACAACTATTTTTAAGTGCCAGTTCGCTGAAATCAATATTTTGGCAGGTTGGGAAAGACATTATAACATTGTGCAAAACAAAAATATGAGCAAAAAATATGAGAAATAATGGGATGGATTAGGATAGTAACTGGGCCGAAATAAATGACACCCACCTCCGTTACACTAATATGAGAGATTGTGGGACTATGAGTTCTGATTAAAAACTGCCCTCTAGTAATTGTGGAAGAAATATAGTCTGCGGGAAAGCCTGTTATCTATTCATAAATGTAAAACTACACTCACATCATTTAAGCCCCACGGCTTTTATCTGGATATTGTTAATGCTCTTTTTGCATCTGAAAGGTAAAGCTCCTGTCTTTCGTGTTATCACGTTGTATGACTCAAGTTGATGACGTCATTACAGTACGTGCGGTGCAAAACGTGGTGACAACGCACTGTGTCACCTCCTTTAACCCATGGCGCCCATGTCCTTCCCTATCTAAATTCAAGGTGGTTATTCTCCTCACTTGATTCTGCTGGGCTAACCATTGGGTCATACCCCCAGCTCCACCACCAAGCTCCAGCACCACGCTGGGCATAAGCCCAGCCATGTTCTGCATGATGAAGCCTAACTTGTAGTAGCCCTTGGTGAGAATATTCTCTTCTTCACATCAAACACTTCCACCCTCCGGGAGGCCTGGAATTCTTCTTTGCTCATGCGGTTCAATAGGCCCTTGTATCTTATCCATGGACAAACCTTCTCACCTCGGAGTGGGATGTAGCTAGAATCTTTTCCACAGGTTCGTGGTCTGTAATCCGCTGCTATCACCCCTACAAAACTGAAAGCCATGAACCACTCACACATCAGCAAGCTATAAGTAGGGGGAATGCTCCGTGGCGTGCCACTGCAAAGCGGACCACCAGATGCGCTATAAGGCCCAGCGTCAGTATCACCACACTAGTGGTCTCTCTAATAACTCACACCACTGATCCAATTGGGCCCCAAACTCCTGTGCTCAACATAAGGGTTATGGCACTTTCAATAGCCCCTGCAGCACTCTGCTGGCCCAAATTGCAAAATTGGACTACTTTTATCCTAATCTCATCTCTTCTCATCAAGTATCCAAAAATCACGGCACCAACAATAAGCAAAATCACGCGAACTGGTTCCTCTAACATCCTTCGCCAGTGCTGCTGAAGCAGTCCAATTCCACGCAATCCCATCAACAGCCCAGCTACTTCAGGCATCCCGACCATGTTCTCCTCACGTGGGTCACGGGCCTTTATCCTCCCTAAATTCTGGTACAGCATCCCCATCCTGGTCATGTCACTTAGTCAGATACATCACTTGGCTCATCGACAACGACCCATAGTCTGGCCACCAGGCTGAGTATGGTTCGGTTAATGCTTGGTAGCCCTTCCCCGACGTTGTCGCTAAACCCAGATTCTCTTTAGCCATCCTATAGAAGATACCCATGATGGCATCCTCTTTCACTCCAAATAACAGTCCCATTGTCAACAGTGAAACCTGTCATGACCTGGCTCGTGACCTGGGAAGAGCCATGACAAAAAAATGGGAGTTACACGGTTTTAAACTGAAAAGGTACACATTTATTACATAACATGCCATAACTGAAAAACGTACTAAAGTTATGAGGTGTGTTAATCAGAGTTATCAGTGTGTCAGAAGATGGCTGAGTGAATGAGTGATGAATGGGGGGTGTTGTATAATGTAAAACTTAAGCTAGTAACACGGTCGAAGCCAACCAAACTAAAACCATGCTGCCGGAAGAAGAAAGAGAGAGTGGACGGAGACAGCCAGGTCTTAAATACTCCTGGGAGACTGGCCAGGTGCTCCTAATTGCACTAATGGACTCCGCCTACCAGGGACCTGCAAGGCAACACAGACAAGCACTCCTACAGCAGGCCCTGCTAAAGCAGGAGGGCCGTCACATGGTGCACTTTTAGGTAACTTAAGACAAGAAAGACTTTGAAGTGATTTTACTCCTTGAAACCCACCCCCCATCATATCCAGCATATTTTAATATCTATAAGGAGCCAGGATGATAGAGTGCAGTGAAGCAGAAGTGAAGTGAAATTTGTTTTTACCAGGTGAAATCCAAATTAAGCCACAAAACTCAAAGATCCAGTTAATGGGCGTCATGGCGGCTCAGTTGACTCGGGCGCCAAGCATCTAACTGTAACATCCTGGGTACAAATCAAGAGGTCTCTCTCTGACCTCTCCTGTCCTGCTTGAGTAGTAGAGCAAACGTTGACCTTGAAATTAAAAGATTGTATCAAACTATTTTCGCAATCAAATTCAATATCTGCATATTCATTATGTAATGTATTAGTAGTAAGTGTGTTACTTTATGTTTATGTGGTGTTATATTTGAAAGAGAGCTGCGTGCGGGTTTAATATTAAAGTGTAACTCCACCCTCAAATTCTGCAGAACCCTCTCTCCCAGCAAATTTAAAAAATGACGACGAGTGAGGGAACAACAACTGTAAGAGGCGTGGCCTCGTGGCTGCATAGTGTGTGGGTCAGGGGACACGGGGGAGACTGACTGGCACTGATTTGAGTCTTTTTTATATAAATTTCATGACATGGACAGGTCCCAACCAGCTGACTCTGTCAGCATTGGCCTCGCAGGTTCAGCGCTGATTTAAACCAGTAGAAGGCGTGTTGAAACCCATGAAATGCTGATTTTTGTAAATGTCATAAATAAATATAAATAAATATTAAATATTAAATATAATATTAACACCAGCATTGATGTGTTTCATCACAGTACATTCATATCATTTAGTTTACAGTTCAAAAAACACGTTTAAGTGTGCAGTACCTCTTCCCCTATCCCCAAGTTTTTGGGATACTTTTATCAATGTAACCCAAGCTTCAACATAAGGCATGGGTTGCAAGCTTTTCCAAATAATTGCTTCAAAGAGGTTTCAGGAAACTGTGTAGTGTTTATCCGTTCTATTAAGGCAGTAAGAAAACAAAGAAGAGGAAGAAGAGCGCAAGCATTTCCTCAAGGCGCACAGCCAAACATTAAAGCAACTGCAGTTCATTACTGAGCTTAAGCAATGCCGTTTTCTAACCTGGAATAAAACACAGAGCACAGCGGAGACCAAAAGAGTTCTGGGAATATTACAGCTTTTGTGCTCGAACCACACATACACACACATTAATGTGCATAGACACACATGTTCACACACATGCATTACAGAGGCAAAAAGACACCCTTCTGTTCATATCTCGTAGGCAGCCGGGGGAAGTATGGAAGTGTGTGTGTGTGTGTGTGTGTGTGTGTGTTCTTGGCTGAGTAGGCAGGATTTTTTTTCTCCCTGAAGACATGAAACACTGATCGACTCCTTTCTCCTGTTGCTGCTTCAAACACACGCCCACATGCATGCATAGCTGCGCTGCAGGTGTGCACTCACATGCTTCACATGAGCAATCATACTGTATATATATACACACACACACACACCCATAGATACACTGACTTCTTTCACATGCTCCCCAGGGATTTTGAGATATTAATATGGACAAAAGGAGGGAAAACAACACTATTTACACTGTTTACTCAGATTTGGAAGGCGAGTGAGAGAGAGAGAGAAAGAAAGAGAAAGACTTATTGTTCTGTAATCTGCTCTTGGGATCCTTGGGGAAGTGGAATTGTAACACCTGATTATCTCCGAGTCCGAGCATCAACAAGAAAGGTAATTCTCCAGAGAAAGATTGAAACTCTTTCTCCCACTCTCTGTCTTTCAATTTCTCCATTCTCCCTTTTTTTTCTCTTTATCTCCTTTCTCCATCACCCTGCACACACACACACTTCCTGTCCTCTACACACACACACACACATGCACACACTCCTGTCTATACCGCCTTCTGTCATTCCTGTTTTTCTCAATCGGTTTATCCTCCTGACGTCCCTCGCGTCTTTCTCCCTTCCACTCCTCCTTCCTCCTCTCTTTCATCATTCTATCTGAAAGCCCTGGTGGTTCTGTCGATAATTGCTGCTGAGAATTTTCCGCCACTGAAATAATTCCGCAATCTCCGCTGCCATTTCATTACCTCGGACTGCTGCAGGTTGCTATCAGAGGAAATAGACAGAATCACTCTCAACAGGTTTTCATTCTTGTTTCATATGTGCAGCACTACCTTGTGAAGTAGCCAATCAACTCCAAGTAAGCAAACCTATTCAGTGCTGTGCTATGACCTATTCTGTGCTATTCACCTTGAGGAGAATTCAATTTCACTTCACCTCGGATTCAATTTGCCACTCATATGAGGCCCCACCTCATACCTCGGAAAGTTGCAGCGATTCCAAATCCACGTGTGCAGAGAGATTGCATTGTATCCCTTCAAGAGACTGACAGCCAGTCAGGCTGAAATGGGCGAAGCAGCACAAAGCGCTGTAGCTGCAGCAACAATAGCCTTTACATAGCCGCACCTCGCTTCATTTCAGTTATGTTACATTCAATTATTCCCACTGTTCAAGAAGTGCATTTTTTTCTGTGAAAGTCGCAGCAATCTGTACACTCAAATGGTCCGCTAAAATCATTCATAACTCAGCTGTGGGAAGGAGGATTGGAAACTTTTCAACTGCAGAATCAAGCATTAGGAATGGGCATGAGTATTCGACTACTCGTTTTGGACGTCAGTATTCGTTCAACATATAGAGTAATCACTTTTTTTTGCTTTGTAAAAAAAAAAACACATAATAAATATAAACGTAAATTGACCCTGTTCAATATTAAAAGTAAATTTTTTGGACGGGCCGCAGTGAAGTGGCTGTATGAATATCTACACAGATCCGTAGACATCACTCTATCTAACGTTGCAGGCAGAAGGGTGACCAGTTATAAGAGTGACGTTGGGAAGTATTTTGACAAAATAAACTAAATGAATGTGCAGTGCAAGCTATGTAATATTAAACTTGTTGATCACTAGAAACTAGAAAGACTAGTTCAATGATGACCAAATTGCGCATTAAGCACAAGGAAACAATAGCAGAGACAGTTAACAGGCAATCTCTCATCACCTCCTTTGCTTGCAGTGTTAGCACGCCATGAAAGTAAACCACCCACAGCTTTTAAGCAGCCAAATTATTGAAATTATTGCAACATCTTAATGTTTATGGATATGGTCTTTCTTTATGTAAGCTAATTGCTACAGTCTGTTCAGCACAGAAGGGTTAGCTCACATTTTCGCTTGGGTGTTCATTTCAGACCCTATTCTTATGTTAGACTTTTTTTTTGCAAGCACTTGAGTAATCTATTATAATCATCTTGAGCCCTGTGTCAAAATCTAGTTTTAAGACCAATATTGTTATTTATCATTTCGAGAGTATTTAGCTTCCATATCGTGACATATTTCCGAGTGAAGCAGAATAGGCAGGCAGGACATAACGTTGGGGGGAATTTGAAAAGAACGTTGAAAAGTGGGCGCGACACACCGACGTACCATGCTGTTGCTAGCTAGCTAACTAATGAATCTTAGTTCTGTGCTGCTAAAAGTTGAAGATTGATTGATGGGTGGATGTCATATTATTGACTGAAATTGGTTGATTCAAATTTACGTAAGCCCACGTCATATTTTGTTTTAGAGGAATTTGTGATTTGGGGCAATACAAATAAAATTGACTTGACTTGACTAATGAGGCCTGAATGTAGCAGATAAAATGAGTCACCAGGAAAGCTCCCTAACTTGCTCTCCATGTCCTTTCTAAACAAGAAGCACTGAGGCTGTCTAATATGGCAGTGTAATCACCATAATATATTGAACATAACCAGCTACACTAATGAGATCATTCATTTAGCTAATTAATGCACCAATTAGAAAACGTTTTGACGTCTGCACATAACTCATTGGTTGTATTTATGAGCTCCATAACCTAAAGTACTAAGTAGTTACTGTAGTTTCAGGGAAATGGGTGTTTCCTCATTAAAATCTGATGCAGAATATGCATGCGTACAAATAATTCTCATTGGTTAAAAACAACATACAGACATGGGAACAGAACAAAACAGAAAATGTTCAGGGAACTGCTTCTCTCTAGAAAGGATTGGGTACAGTGAGTCCAGACATACTGCAAAAAGCTGAACTGAAAGAGTTCACTGGCCTCACTGTCCCAGCAGTCTGCCATTTGTCTGGCTGAGAGGCAGCTGCTTTGTAGCACCGAAAAGCTCTGCACATTGGAACAGTGCAGCCTGAGGGCACAAAGCACTTGAGCATAGTCACAGAGTCAACACCTGTGGGAGATCCACTAAACACAGGTTACCTGGAATCACTTACACTAATACACGATTACACATAGTAACAAACTATAATGTTGAGAGTTTCCTAGGAAATTAATTACCAGTGGTAAATTATACATGTCAAAATTAATGGCCAAATAATATTTATGACGTAATATAAATGAGTGCAATGTTTCATGATGGAGAAATTAAACTTTAATTAACTAATCATTTTGGCCTTGAATTTGAGCGAAACTGTAATAATGGAGATGCAATGAGGCCTATAGATTGTCTGTAGGAACATGAGACCTGCAAAATGATAATTACTAGGGGTGTAAAGATTAATGGATACATAGTCAGAGATACATGCCCACTGATACGACCCAAATTCTTCATGAAATTCAGAATAAAATCAATATGGCTGTCAAAAAACAATCTTTTCCACCAATCAATCTCTTCTTCTCTGCCCCTCTCCTGCTAGCTTGTTGTGCTCCCCCAGTTGCATATCTGCTTAACTGATACTCAGAGAAATATTGGACTACCATGTACAATGCTGCCTGAAATCTTTACACTGCATTTGCACTCTTCAAAACACATAACTGCATCATCAAATCTGCTGGAGACACAACAAGGCTCGCCAATTTTAAGAAGGCAACATATGTGCTGACAGCAAAGTTACCAAGAGGAGCAGTCAACACAAAGCAAGTTAGCGTTAGCAGCAAATGCTATTACCGACTGGCCTCAACTCCTCCCGGTTACTGAAGTTATGTGCTGTTGCTGACAGAGACACGCGTCTACACAGCGTTATTGAAAATACTCAATTCAGAAGGATGACCCTGACCCAGGAACTGAGGTAAACCATATAGTCAGCAGCATTTAAGTAAAATAAATGGTCCTCCTTAGGGGCTAGCTAAAAACTTCTCAAGTCTATCATCATCCTACTTGTCTGTGCTGGAAACTCAAGCCATTAACTGTGGTGCATCTGAGTGCTTTGTCAAGATGCCACCCAAAGTACAGAAATATCCTGAGGAAGAGCTGGTGACAATATCTACTCTTCAACTCATGATGGAGCAACAAAAGGACTTTTACAGAGAGCTGCTGGAGCAGCAAAGTAAGAACTTTAAATCTTGTGTCAAAGTTATCTCAGATGGTGTGCATAAGAAAGTGGATAGTGCACTCAAAGAGATACAGGACCTCAAGACTAGTCTAGAATTTGCTCGTGGAAAATTGGAGAGTCAGGATAAAGTGCTACGTGAGAAAAAACTGAAGCAACTGGAGGAGGACCTGGCAAAATCTGTCGAGACCCTTGATGGGATTGAGAAAAAGATGGACTATTTGGAAAATCAATCACGGAGGAGCAATATCATTACTGACGGTGTCCCTGAGCAAAAAGGTGAAAACTGGGAAAAGTCAGAAATGAAAGTACAAAAAATACTAGGTAATAAATTGGGCCTGAATGTGAAGGATATTGAAATAGAACAGGCCCATAGAGTAGGAAAGTTTGATGATAGCAGGCCGAGACAGACTGTTGCAAAACTACTGCTCTGCAAGGACAAGCAGATGATACTATCACGGGCCAAGAAACCTAAAGGAACATGGATTTACATCAATGAAGACTACTCTGAAATTATCAAGAAGAAAAGGAAGGAGTTGACGTCTGAGCTGCATGCCGCCTGGGAGAGGGGTGATTTTGCAGTGCTGAGTTATGACAAGCTGATTATCAAACCAAGTTCCTGATCTATGCATGTCTGTCTTTGACTTTATGACCAAGGCAGCTCTTATCTCAAATAAAGACATTGAGCCCTTCAAAGCTCCCAAACAAAGGCTTGGTAATTGCGCCTGTGAACATCTGTAGCATAAGGAACAAGACACATGACTTGAATAATCTGGTGCTTGCTAATTTCATTCATATATTGGCGGTATCTGAGACTTATTTAGATTCATTTATTCTGAGTTATTGGTTAATGGTTTCGCCCTCTTTAGGAGGGACAGAAATTTACATGGAGGGGAGGGGGGTAGTAATTTTGATGCAAAGCCATCTTCCTGTTAAACTACATTCTGATTTGATGCAGAATGATGTAGAAGCATTGTGGATTCAAGTGTATCTACCCCACCTGAAACCAATAGTGGCAGGTTGCTGCTATAGACCTCCTGATGCTGATGCTGACTATCTCACTCAACTATGTGAAATGATTGACAGAGTCTCTGATGTGAACAATGAAATATATTTGCTTGTAGATATGAATATAGACTGGATAGCTGGTAACTGCCCAAGGAAGAAAAGAAAAAAATATTATCATTAATTAGTGCTTGCAATTTATCACAAATTGTTTCCTTGCCAACCAGAGTTTTCACTAATCAAGCAGGTCACACTACCTCTACATGTATTGATCATATACAGTATATACTAATGTACCTGAGCTATGCTCAAATACAGCCTCTGTACCAGTAGGTTTTAGTGACCACAATATAATTGCTCTCAGTTGAAAGGCTAAAATTCCTAAAGTAGGAGTCAAAGTTGTACATAGACAGTCATAAAAAAGATTTATTAAAGATCACTTTGTGGAGGACGTTTGTGGAAATGTTGACTGGAATGGTGTGTACAGTGCTGACAACCCAGAGGTTTCCTTAACTGCTTTCATGAATATATTCATGGAAATTGTTAATAGACATGCACCTATTGAAAAAGTTCACAGCTAAAACTAATACAGCTTAATGGATTGATTCACCTCTAAAAAATGTAATGAAACAAACTGATGAAGCTAAATTGGTGGCAGTAAAATCGGGTTGTTGGAGGACAGATTCAAACAGTGTAAACTGAGAAACCAAGTGACTAAATTGAACAAAAGGAAGAAGAAAGAATATCATAGGCAAATAGTATTAAACATGATGGTAAAAAACCTTGGAATACTTTGAATGAAATCATGGGAAGGAAGAAAAATACATGTGCCTCTTTTGTTGAATCAGATGGTATGTTTTTAACTAAGCCCCAAGATATCGCTAACTATTATAATAACATCTTTATTGACAAGGTGAATAATCTGAGGCAGAGCCTAGGTGGTACTGATTCGAACCATGGTGAACTGATAAGTAATGAAATAATGGATGGTAAAAATTGTATGCTCCAATTCAACTGTGTAGAGGCTATAGATGTTAAGATATTGCCGAAGACTCTTCCTGAATATGGCAGTGCAGGCACTGACAATCTTGACAGCAAGGTGCTAAACATCGCTGCTGATTATATTTCGGGTCCCTTAAGTCACATATTGAATAGATGTCTGCTATGTGGGGTGTATCCTAGACTGTGGAAGCAAGTAAAAATCATTCCATTATTTAAGGATAATAAGTTACCTTTCAGTGGGCCTAATAGTAGACCTGTAAGTATTCTTCCTGCGCTTAGTAAGGTTATGGAAAAGATTATTCATGTTCAGATCCAATACTACTTTACACATAACAGCTTGATTACCAAATATCAACATGCATACAGAAAGGGTTACTCGACCTGTACAGCACTTATACAAATGACTGATGATTTGGTTAAGGGAGATGGATAACTCAAAAATAGCGGGAGCGGTTAGGTAAGATTTCAGTGCCGCATTTGATGTCATTGATCATGTTATTTTAATTGAAAAGCTTAAATGTTATGGTTTTAGTTCATCTGGGACTACAATGATGAAGAGTTATCTTTCCTCTAGAACTCAGAGGGTCTTTTACAATGGTAGTCTGTCAAATTGTAGCAGTTTAGTATGTGGTATACCTCAAGAAAGTTGTCTGGGACCACTCCTGTTTTCAATTTTTTATAAATGACTTGCCCTCTGCTGTGAAAAATGCAGGTATTGCAATGTATGCTGATGATGACCTGTGTTTACGATTGTTTTTCTGGGGCGTTTCTGATTCAGTATTTTAATTAAAAATTGAGTAAATAATGAATTTATTTAAATCTCATTGTAGCCAAGCTAGCGGCTTGGTAATGTTGGTCATTTGGTCCACCACTTTGATCCAGACTGAAATATCTCAGCAATTATTGGATGTATTGCCATGACAATGTATATACAATTTTTACACATTCATGGTCCCCAGAGGATAAAGACTAGTGACTTTGGTGATCTCCTGATTTTTCCGTTAGCGCCACCATTAGTTTAAAATGTTTGTTTTTTAGTGAAATATCTCAGTACTGAATGGATTGCCATGAAATTTGGTACATTCCTCATCCTTCAGGATGAATTGTAATAACTTTGGTGGTCCCTTAACCTTTCATCTAGCCCACTCATCAGGTCAAAATTTTAATCTGTTCAATACTTTGTTTTTTGACCAAACACCTGCACAAGTATTGACAGTACTGATCAGCCTCAGCTGTACTTTGTAGTTGGTGCTAATTAGCAAATGGTAGCATGCAAACAGTCTAAAATAAGATGGTAAACATTATTTCTGCTCAACATCAGTAAGTTTGCTTTTCATTGTGAGCATGTGAGCAGGCTGACATTAGCATTTAGCTCAAAGCACCACTGTGCTTTTGTACAGCCTCACAGAGTCACTAGCATGGCTGTAGACTCTCAGTCCTGTTATTACTAGAAAAGTCTAAATATTAAACCCTTTTTGTGGGTGAACTGAATCACAATGTATTACATCGTAATAAATGTATCTGTGATGTTTTTGTATTGGATTGTGATCTGTGTAGCAAGCTACGTATCAAATCATCTAAGAGGGAGAGATACACACCCCTAATAATTACACATACAGTAATCTAAACAGACACATATATAAGAAACACTGCCTTTGTGTGAAAATAAAAGTTCAAACTGCAATGAATAAATCCAATGAATAAATAAATCCTTGGTACAAAAATGGCCGACAAAGTTGATATAATAACTAAAACCTGGTCACAGTGTTTTACTTTGAAAATACAAAAAAAATAGTCACAGCAGTTTGACTTTATAGGACAGAGCTGTTTTGATAAGAGGGGAAGTGCTGTGTGTCCTCTTCTGAATTCATTTTGAAAATCTGTGGAGCATCACCCTGTCCTCCACTCTGCACAAATCCTCAGCACCCTCCAATAGGCTCATGTCCAAGCCACTAGATAGATAGATAGATAGATATAAGCAGTAGATTGAAAAATTGGGATGTAGGATATCCTTCAGGCCAAAGGCATTCAATAATCAAACGCTTCTTTGAAACTTGACGGTACAGAGAGGCTGGGAGGATCTGAAGGGAGGGAGGGGTTGCTGAGCAGACCATGGGCGACTGCAAGCGGCTGCAGGCCTCAGATGGCAAAGAGCAACAGTGGGTGGGAAGCTCACTCATCTTAGATAATCTTTCCAAAGCAAAAGGCAAGTGTCTTCAGTCTGGGAAAAAAGCGCCTTCTGCATGTGTGCCATGTAGTGCAGAGCTCTGAATCTTACAGTTTTTCTCTTTGGGGGAGATTATCCCACACAAAAGTGGTGGAGTGCTGCAGTGGCACAGCGCTGTGGGATGAGCTCAGGTGTTCCTTCAGGTTTTTCTTTGAATATTAAGAAAATCAATTCCATTCAAATCTGGGTCAGGGCCAGCAGTTAATTGTGTTTGCTAACGCTCATTTTGAGTCCTACAAGGTTTCATACATCATTTTCCACTGCAGTGAATGCACTGAATTTACACAGGTTTCAGATTTTGTTATTTCAACAAATTGTGTATTTTACATCAATCCTATGATAAATTCATGTCAGCAATAACACATAATCAGTGAGGTAATTAGGTCTACCATTACACAACAATAAAAATGAGAGTAATGCAAACAGATTTATTCAGGTTTATTACAATATAGGTTTTATATTTGTAGTTTTGGCCATTGTGTCTATGAGATATGCTTATATTGCACTCACTAAAGTAACTGAGAGATCTGGGAATATGACAACATCGCTACAACAAAGTCCGATTGGGCAGGAACACAAGCAGTCATAAGATCTGTCAGGTTGTGAATGAACAGTTTAGCCAGATTATCAAAACCACTTTAATTGGAGGTCAAACTGAAAGTGAGCACACCTGACATGTCAGTAATAATCCCTCATTGCACAGAAAAACTGCATGCTCAGTTTTTGATTCTGGATTTTTGAGGCTGAAATTGACAGATACTGTCAAAAAATCTGATCAGTCATTATTGTTGTCATTACATTGGGTGTGGTTACAGGTGCAACAGCGCATACTTCCGACCACGACCATCAATAATGCTGGGTGTGGTCAGAGGTGAAACAGACTTGAAAATTTTATCTATAAAAGGACAGTGAAACACAAAACAGTATTCAGACTATATATAGTCTCTGTATATGTAAGAAATTAGAGACTTTAATGCAGTCACAAACTCATATAATTTCATCTCACCAACATGTAAGGCAATTGGAACGTTAGCATACACATAAAGTACAACAGAGCAATGAGGCCACATTCTGAAAGACAGTAAAACATTTTTCTGACGGGCCGTAAACATGTTCAGCTGCACAGCAATATTTACACAAGACATTTTCATTTTGCAAGGCCATTTAAAAATGGTACTCACATTCAGCTAATTTCACTGCTTTAAACAGCACCATCAGCATGACACATCACATTTTGTCTCGAAAAGGCCTTTATACACCTGGGACATACATACGCTAAAATACTAGAAATACGACACTGGAGTGCTCATATAAAGCCTATGTGTGCTCCAATATGTATGCTCCAGTGTCTTATGTTACATTGGGTAGTCTATGTGCAGTGCCCAGGTAAAAAGCCAAACCTGCTCTGACACTGTTGCCCTGCTACCAACTCTACTCCATCTAAAAGTAAAACTACATCAGCTCCTCACTATCCTTCATCCGGCGGTGCTGCTCCACACGTTGTCCTTGAGTTCATTGTCTTTATCATTTTTGTGTCCTTTGTCATATAATACAGGGTGATGAGAAACACAAACAATCAACAGGTACGCCATTGTGGAGTTGTGATGTGATGTCCGATCCGCACAACGTGATTGGTTGATGCCTTTATTTACCGTGCAAAAGCTCAGAAAAATCTTAGTTTAGTTCCTAAAAAATTACATCGCTTTTTCACCACGTAATATCCGCATTCTGTATAAAAGTACTCATGACAAAAAAAACCAGTTCGAACAAAGATATTGATGTGCAAATTAATCGCATGAAAAAAAATGTTGGCTAGAGTATATACACTAGACACCAATAATTCCAATTCAAGTGCAATCTCACAAAACCAAGTCCAAGTCGTCTCAACAGGGCAACAAGAGCCTGTGCTAGTGGAGAAAAGCTTCAGGGCAGAGATTAGTCCCGGTTTGTATCTGTACAACTTATACGACTGTGAACAACAGCCGACATCTAAATGATTTAGGTGTTTTTCCCATAACCATTTTCCAGCAGGAAACAATCCTGCGTGTGACCTGGACCTATTTAGCTGGAGCGTAACGGCCGTATATCTTCCTGCTGTCTGCAGGACTGTAGTCAGCATGCGTCATATCACTGAGAGCCAACATGACAGATTCAGGGAACCTGAGGTAACAGCGAATAAAACAGACAGATTCATCTGCCGGTAAATTCCGTGTTCTGACAAGCCACCGTCACTCCACCATGCCTGCTTTGTGACTGGCATGCGAGAAGCAGTGTATCACAACAAATCAATCAGTCCAATATCACTCCAGCAGAGCCACATAACAAAACAAATGTATCAGAAAGTTGTGTCCACACTCCTACAGAGGAGTTTACACTAAGCCTGAGGGGATTGAAGAACAGACTACTGCTGCTGCTGCTGTCTGCTGGTTTATAGACACTGAGTGACAGTGACAAATGTGTTCAGGAAAGTCTGTGACAATGTCATATAAATAAATGTCTGTTCTGCTCCCTTCTGCCTCTAATTGATATAAGAAAACAGGGATTTAGCCAACAGTATAGTCAGTTCATAAAAGCTCAAATGTTTGTTCTGACCACCTGCGGCATGAAGTAAAACTGTTTCCACAGACAGAAAAATGCATTAACACTCTTTTTTCACATTTATAAAGCTGTGTATACGCATGGTACACTGTTTGCATGTCAATACCTCTATACCTGTACAGATTATACCTGTATTATCATTTATTCATTACATGAACCATCATCAGCAGTGATATCTCAATACTCATCATCAAATGTCAAACAGAAAATTATTTAAAGTGCTTACATCAAAACAGACAAAAGTACTTCACAATAAAATATATATCGAAAAAGAACATTAACAAAGGTAAACAAAAGGATGCCGCCAATGTAAATAAAAATCATAATTGTTTAATTTCCACTTCACTATATCACACTAGGCTTGCTCTAGATATGCTGGTTTTTCAAATTAATAGAAGAACAAAAGGGTGAGTTGGTATGAGCAGGGACAGCCTACAGAAAGAAAGCTGTACTTCACTAAAAGTAATTTCCAAGGAAAAACACACAGCTATGCCAGGAAACAGGAGGAGGAGAGTCTTAACACAACAACAGAAAATAGCTGTTAGCGCAGAAGATGAAGATAAAAACAAGAATCCACGGATTACTGCTTCACAAAACAAAAGTCCAAATGTTGTCCTTCCAGAGGCAGCAGCAAAGCCCTCTTTCTCTGCAGTACAGCCTGAGGGGGGGGGGGGCATCAGCCTCAGATTCAGGCACCAGAGGTGACCAGTGACCAGAGGCAGATTTGTGTCATGGTACATTTCATGTCCAACAGGCCCCTGTTGTTTGAGAAACATAAAAATGAACCCCTCTCAAAATAAATCTTCAGGACAATAGCAGAGAATGTATGCTGCAGGCCATGTTGGTGGCTCAGTGGCTGCAGACACTTTATCCCTGCTGTCTCACACCAGCCCTGCCACTCAGCATGATCTGATGAAGCACTGCTCACTGCTGCTCAAGAGACTGTTTGGATTTCACTCTTAAGTTTCAGGCTGTCACTTCATCTGGGTGCCTTACATGTGACAGCAGATTTGTTTTATTTTGGTAAATGAAGCTACAGTTTTCAGTCTCAACTATAATCATGGCTAGCCGGCCAGGACGTGTTAGCGCTAGTCAGTCACAATAGCTCCCCAAGATTCTGTCTATTTTCTCTGTACTGGACTGTTTACTTCCCACAGGCATTTTGTTCTCCAGACATGAAAAGCTCTCTGAGCTAATGAGCTTGCTAGCTACTTGCTAATTGTTAGCTCATTAGCTTGGTAGCTAACTGGACAATAAGTTCACAAAGTTTATTCAAAAGACGTATTTGTATGTCGACTCCTGTCTCGTAACTGTTTGCAAACCATTGCTGTTTTGGGTTTTCGTTTGGTTTTAATAAAACTGGATAATGCAACACAGCTTATAAACTACGATAGCTTCCTCCATTCCGTTCCCTCAACGGTCAGCACCGTCAGGATGGCTTGGTATTGGTTAACGGCGCAGATTCACAGGTCGAAGTTCACCAAAGTGGAACTCGATCAGAAAATGTTTTTAATAGAATGAATTGATTTTGCTGCAAAACGTAGCTGTTTTAAATGCTGTGGTATCACCTGACCAAGATGTGATTTAAGCAGATAAGATGGGTGCATTTTTATAAATGCTATAAAAACACTTTAAATTCTTAAAATATTTTTTAATAAAGGTGAAATGTCATAACATAATTGTGTAAAAAAATGAACTAACCCTCAGAGAGCTTGAAGAAAAGCCTCAGGGTACATTTCACCAAGTTTCCATCAGTGCAACTTGGACAACAATAGAGAAAGTTGCATGCATTTCCCTCGACTCTCTATGACGATTTCATCCCAGCCTGGAGGGAAATCTGACTGTGTGTGAAATTCCTGGAAGCTGGTGTTCAGCAGCAGGGCAGCAGAAGTGAAGGCACAGCTATAGTCTGGGAAGCTGGCAGTGAACATCCAACGATGTTAGCAGGATGGAAAGACATGTGGCAGAATTAGGAACAGCAGGGGACAGTGGATGAAAAAGATGAATTAGGTGTTCTAAGTCTAACAAAGAGGGCAGAATCTTAGCTTGTGAGTGGAATACTAGTAATTTCAAAACGTCTGTGATGTAATGACGTGCTGTACCCTTACAGCAGTGTGAAGGACTCTGGCTTCCAAGGAGGTTTCTGTGACTAAGAGTGCATGTAGGTGTGTAATCTGTGTTTACTGTAGTATATGCAATGAAACCTACATACAGTATATTATTCATATACTGTATGACAATACACCATATTGCACTCAGGGCTGGCCATCTGGCCCGGTGGGCTGACAAAACTGTGATTTTCTTTTTTTTGTTTTTGTCTGACCGGCCCGTAAAACCGGCCCATTATTTTTTTTTCTTAATTGACACTGGGCTCGCCCAATCACATCTTTAAACCCCTCCCCCTCTGGGCTCAGTGTTATATGTTATATGGGATAGGCTACCTCATTGGCCGCTGCTGTTCATTGGAGTCATGGTCAACACACCCGCCATATTGGTACAGGGAAGCCTCGCCTCCTAATGCATGTAGTCTATGGAGGCAGGAGGTCTATCCACAATTAAAATCATCATAAGTTGCTGGTTTTTCAACCACTTTTCAAGTGGTTTGGTTTGTTACAAATGCCAGACTTGTATTCATGATACAGGATACTTGGTTAAATTATAAATGCTGGTTTTCATACCAAAATACTTGATGAAGTTGATGCAGTGAATATGTTACACTTCCAGCGGATACGGAGCAACAATAGCATTCATTTCCTGTTTCTTCTTTCAGCTCTGTTTTCGTCCCCACCAACTCTTGAGGGAAATATCCAGCTCTTTAGCTGCTAAATGCTCCACTATGTTCACCAGCTACTCACTAACTTTGTCTCTCTGTCGTTTGGCTCTTGGCAAGTAGCGGTTATCAGATATGCATATGATTTAAATGTCCACTGAAGCTTTCCCTACACTGAAAGACAAAAAATGTCAGCAGACAAAAACATCAGATCAATGTGGATCTGTGTGGAGCAATGAGGAGACTGTAACCTTCCACAAATAACATGAAACAAACATAAATTCCATATTTCCATTATGTTTTCTACATTTTTTTCTCCACCATTTGAGGTTTGAGTGGCACTCTTAAAACTACATCATCTCATTGCGCCCTACTGCTTATCTTGATGAACCAACACCTAATGATCATAGCCGCTCATACCAGGTCAAACCAGGTCCTCCTGGGACCAGACAAGTAAAATTGGAAAAAAATGCAGATGAGCTGCTGATTATTTACCCAACTCCCTCTAAATTAGTACAAAAACAATTAACAATTCAACTTAGCAATACGTCTTCTGCAAGTTAAAGCTACAGTATGGAACTAACTCTTCATGCTTCATTCTCCTTGGGCTTCGTTGCTTATTTTCCTGTAGTCCATCCATGCCTGAGAAACACTACTTTAAGAAGAGACCTGACAACAAATGTGTCAGGCATTTCCTGCAGCCCCCAGATGACTACTTTATTAGGGTTACAGCCTGCGGTATTCTTCCCCAAGCCTCACTGGAGGAATTTGGCTGTGGGGCAGCACCCAGGAAAGCCTCCCTGTGGTGTCATAACGCAGCCTCAGGGAAATACACTGTGGGATTTAGAAGACAGTGAGTGACAGTGGCAACTTCACTGAGTGTTAGATTCCGTGTTGGACACATCGTGTGTGAAATGTGAACAGGCTCCGTCATGCAGCCTGCCGCCATGAGAAAGTGGTCTCCTACTAACGATGACATGTATGCAGCCAGGAAAAGACTGCAGGAGAACAGTTTTCAAGAGAGACTGCTTCACAAAGGCACACACACATACCTCCTTACTCACTTCCTGCTTATGGGATGAGACAAGTGTGTGCATGAGCGGCTGAATTAGCAGCTTGCACTTTACTGCGTTTGGGATTCAGAAGAGATGTGTGTGTGTGTGTGTGTGTGTGTGTGTGTGTGTGTGTGTGTGTGTGTGTGTGTTTGTCCTGTCTCGTGTGTCTGTGTGCTTGAGCTGTTCATATTTCAGTCAGCACATGTATGCCAGGTCAAACCCACAAACCACTGCACGGAGTCTCTGTGGTGAGGGTTAAGTCCATTATGAATCTCCTGTGTGCGTTCATGTGTGAAAAGTGACAGGCTGGATATCGACCGCCATAAGCACAGTCCCTTTATTTTAATGAACCACCCTGCTTGCAGCTCTCGCACGGCCATCAAAGAGCTCGGAAGCCTGCTTTGCATTTCCAACCAAAGTACCTGCACTTATGGACTTGTTATGTGTTTAACATAGACGACTAAAAAGAGAAGTTATTTAAAAAAAAGCAGGACAGATGGGATGTGTATTCTGCAAATGCAGTTCAACATGTTATGTCCTGTGTGTAATTCTAATGTTTTAAACACACTATCAAATCAGCTACCAAAGAAGTAATAAAGGAAACTCAAATGTGGCATACTTTTCTTTGATATTTAGTTTATGTTAGAAGACTTTAAGGAGTACCACAATTCACTAACTTGTATGATTATTGTTATGGTGAACAAAACCTATAGACATTTTAGTCTAGTTTTGTGTTTTGTCATAAAATCTTTGTTATACGATTTGAATCTTTGTTTTCCAAGGCTACAGCTGTCACCATCTTGTATTATCTCTGCAGTAGTACAGACAGACTCACTCTCCTTTCGTCAATCCAATTGTCATTCCCAAACTGCTTGAACAGAGCTGCTCACTCTCTCTTGTCCTTGCTTTCTTTGTACCTGTGCTGTCTACTGCAGAGCAGCGTGACCATTCAGAAGCTGGATTCGCTTACCTGTTCACTAAAATACAGTTAGCTTGGCTTTAGCTTATAAGCACAAAAGATAGCTGACTACAGCAACATGCTGCTTATTAGTGCAAGAGGTCAACCAGCTAAATCAGCTTCTTAAGTATTTTAGGACGTAGAGAACATTGTTTTACCAATGAAGAAAAAATACACTGTGTGATTCCGAAGGTACATGTAGTTTGCTGAATAAGACTTTGCATTCAAGTCAAGACTTTGCATTCAGTTAGTTAATTTATCCCTTTATACGTCTTTCATGTTATTGTGGATTTTTTACTTATTGATGAAAAAAAGGTCACAGTTTTCAAAGGGCTCTTTTATTTATTTTAAGTCTTGTTCTGTTGTGGAAAAATGGTCATCAGCTAATTTTTTTGCCATAGCTTTTGGTAACAAAATGAACACTGACTTTTGTCCCCTAGGCTAAATAGATAAATACATTTTAAAAATCTGTAAAAAATCTATGAAAAATCTGTCCACTCCTATCTGGACAACGCCCCTCTATCGAGACATTAGGGCTGTAACTTTTAATTCAAAATTCGAACATTTGTTCGAACGTAGTCAAAATTCGAACTGTAATGACCTGTTCGATTTCAAAATGTACAGTCTATAGGCGCAAAAGACCGTTTGAAGTAGTTTGCCTTGTGATCACCTAGACATATTTGTGTAAACTAAGCCAGTAATGTTATGCTGTTTGCTACAAAAATGGAGGACACTAGCAACAAAAAGATAGCAAAATTTCTATGCTAGATGTTAGACAGGTGTAATGTAAAGTAAATAAAATAACGAAAATAATTATGTCAACATTATTTGTTGACATCATTAAATACATTCAAATGAATTGCGAGCCATTTGAAATTAATTCAAACCTGACTTTTGGAAAAAATGACAGCCCTACAAGACATACAGTATGCTGTATATATTGAAACAGATGGTTGAAGTCCAGGTATTAAATATCACCGCTGGAAATCACCCAGAGTTCATAGAACCCCAGTTACATAAGTAACTCTAGTTTGGAGCTGGGTCACAGTAACACATGAGTGAAATGTAAGCTGTTTCATGGCCAGTATAGACAGCTGTAATGATCAAAACTGCAGTGGTCTGGATTTTAATGCATCATTTGAATATGTGAAAGGAGCATGGTCAAGCTAAAATTGGATGTTAAGCTGCTCTTTAACTCTATTGATTTAATTAGTTGACCAATTACGTATGACAGTTATATATTGCCAAACTGTCTCTATGAATACAAAAAAATACCTTAATTGGAGGCAGACTTCAGCTTGTTGAGCAAGACACCTTGTTGGAACACACTGAGCATGTGTGACCAACCAAGTAACAAGGATGAATGGGGATTTTGGCAGCTTTTGACACAATCTGATGACGGCTAACTTGCAGGTGCACACTAGCTGGAGCGGGCAAATTTACTTTTAAGGATTTAATCTCAGCAAATCTGGCTGGACGTCTGTTGCCTGAAATGGGCTTTGACACAATCTGAACTTCATCTCAGAGCAGCAAATGAGAGTTGCTACTGAGTAAAAGCAATTGACGAATGGTGGTATCTGTGCTGTTCCAGCTGCATCCACAAGGCAACATGTAATTTTTGTTTGTTTTTCTTACAAAGATAATACGTATGTAGAGGTACAAAATGTGTCTACAGAACCAAAATGCCAAGATAGTGTGGCTCTTACTGAGAAGTTTCTGATCATTTTATATCCAAGATCAAATCTTGCAATCCCAAAGCTATGGTAATATTGTTTGTGTTTGTGCATAAATACATGCATTTAAAGATAAAAAAGAAAACCATACAAGCTTGACTTTTCAAATCTCAGAGGAATACTTAACAAAACAAGAAGGAATAGTTTCCAATATTGGTCCAAATAAAAGATAATGATTTTTCTTGATATTAAATAAATGTTTATCCAAAATGTACACAGCCTCTGGTGATCAGATATAAATTGATTATGTCTCTATTGATTAAATAACTGATGGTGTTGTTTATGAATGTCGCGTGATGTAAGAATTGAGTTTCTTAGTTATTGAGGCTCCTGCACAAACATCCTTGTGTAAGTTGCCTTATGTGACAGTATGACATAACATTTTTAAATGAACATTCAGCTGCTGACACCTCTAATCCACTTCCGCACATTGTTTCAGCCAAGGAAGTTTAATTTCAACAAGGTGCTAAGAGTTAAATCAAGCTGCACAGAGTCAACAGAGCTGCTTTCTAGTCTCTAGACAAACTCCTGTCTGATTCCACTGAGTCCTTGAGTCTTGTATTTCTTGCTTTGGGAAAAACTGCATGTACAGTACAGCATTGTATGGGTTGTTTATGAGTAATAATCATAGTAATCCATATAGGCTTCCTGGCTGATGAAAGTCATACTGATGTGTCAGTCTGATACATATCTCTGTGGACTTTTGCTGAACAGCATCTATTTCAGTCTAAAATGTGCACACCTGTCTATTTACTGCTGTATCACACTGTATATAGTTTTATATTTGCCTATGTTTGCAATAAATCAACTCTCTGTGAGACTGAAGGATTGCAGCTGAATAAAGGAATACTGACATGATGGTGTCACCCAGTATCAAATGTCACTAAATTATGTCTTACTGTACAAATCAGTAAAGGTCATTCAGCACACTGGGTGGTTGCCTTTTGCTTGTTCTCAATGTCCCTATTGGCCACCATACATACTGTACATTAAGTCAATAAAATCAAAGCAAAACAATGCCCTTTCTTTCTTTTTTGTCTGAACTGAGCCTCCCATTCAGCACGTCCTTTCCTGCATATCACCCTATAAAGCTCTACCAATCAAATACTTTCGATTACAAATAGTTAAGTCAGGGCCAGGGCCATGGTTGGGTGTCTAGACTACCAATCTTCTTGCAGAAACACACAAAATACAGAAAACTGGGCAGAGCTGCTGGCTGTTTTTCATTTTCTATGAGAGGGAGCAGACCCCTCGCAAGGAGCACGTAGGGATGGCCAGCGGTTACAGACTTGAATTTATGGTTCACAAAACACTAAAGTTCCTATCCATGGTTAGAAATAGACATATCTTTGCACTGAGGCAACAACAGTCACTTATAGGCTTAGAACATTGTTGTGTTTTCATTATTACTATTATCTGTAGCCTTTTTTTTTTTTTTTTTACTTAAAGAGGTACTGCACACTTAAACATGTTTTTTGAGCTGTAAACTAAATGATGTGACTGTACTGTGATGAAACACATCAATGCTGGTATTCTTTTGACATTTCTTACCAAACGTATAAAAATCGGCATTTCATGGGTTAAAATGACTCAACACGCCATCTACTGGTTTAAATCAGCCCTGAACCTGCGAGGCCAATGCTGACAGAGTCAACCGGTTGGGACCTGTCTACGTCATGAAATTTATATATGAATAAAGACTCTAATCAGTGTCAGTCAGTCTCCCCCGTGTCTCCTTGACCCACACACTACGCAGCCACGAGGCCACGCCTCCTACAGTTGTTCCCTCACTCGTTGTATTTTTTTACTTTGCTGGGAGAGAGGGTTCTAGCTGAATTTGAGGGTGCACTTTAAAGTGGCAATAGACAACTGCATTTACCCTCCCTCTTCACAGTTACTCCGGTTGTTCCACCATCCGTCATTTTTGCCAGTTGGGAATGACTACCAATAGCTACCGGAAAATAAAAGCCCTATTCCTCTTCTGTTTTGGTTGCGCAGTGCAACGGTTGAGCCGCTTCCTTTGTGCTGTAAATGCAGCCTTCTTTTTCCCCGGCAGATCGTACCCGTGGGCCGACAGAATTGCACAGTGAAAGCGAGGCTTATAGGAAACCATACTTGCAGTAATGCCGAAAAACTAAACAGGAATGCCCAAAAGAGACTTTTACTGTAGTTCCTGCAATTACTTCCTGTGGCTCCTTAGTACCTGAAACTGTTTGGTTCAAAAGGGGAATAAAAGAGTTTAACTGACATTTCAATATACAGTGGGGCAAAAAAGTATTTAGTCAGCCACCAATTGTGCAAGTTCTCCCACTTAAAAAGATGAGAGAGGT
>LKNJ01003436.1:0-44598 GCA_002120245.1 Maccullochella peelii
CACACGTGCACACACACACACACACACACCACTGCACAAGTCTGGAGTAAAGCGTCTTTCCCAATAAAGTGATTCCAGTACTGAAAACAGATTAAGCTCGTCCTTGTCTTAGTTCTTGTCCTTGTGTGTTCTCCACAGGGAACCACGAGACACTCCGACCAATGGGGAGAGGGGAAGGCGGTGTTTCCTGCTCTCATCTGTGTATATCATCGCAGACAGTGATTTCAGTGCAAGTCAAATTACCTGGTTAATGCATGACAGTTGAAATAGGAGAATAGGAGAAATGGTTGTTATAGTTTATGTGAACACACAAAGGGTTTTGGTGTCTGTAACTTTAATCAAACAGAAAAAGCTTCTTTGTAGACCTGAAAACTGAACTAATGTTCAATAAAGATTCGGGAAATCACCACCAGAAGTAACAGAACAATCAACTGCATCCTACGGAGACCAAGAAGGGACAAATGTATAGAAAAAAGGCCTTTTGCAGTATCAAAATCTTTGTTTTATCCAGCGAATTATTTTGCTTCCATATTTTGCTTTTCTGCTAAAACTGACCATTCAATTTCAATGTGCACAAACAGTCGAAGCAGCCTCACCATACTGCTACAGATTCTTAGACAAATGTGACTCGAATTTAAAAACCAAAATAGCTCTGCTGCAAACAAAGCCACAATTTCTCCCCCAGCATGCACCAGGTCTGAGCACCTGGGCAGAAACCCATTATAGATACAGATACATTAAAACCAAAAGTCTTACCTGGTGAGGAGGTGTGGCAGAGTTGTACAGTAGATGGACATGGAAAGAAAAGACAGAAAGACAATGTGTTAGCAAAAATATAAATAAACCAATAAACCAAAATTGTTCAATATATCATTTATTAGTTATTCGAGTTGGTGCTTCTTAACATTCAGGTCCTCAAAATAAGCCCTACGGTACAATGGTGAGTTTTCAGGAGAAGGTTGGCACAAAAATCATTTTTTGTATCTGTAACATTCTCCTCAGTACAGCATCATCAGCTCTATAAGAGAGTCAAGGGTACCATTGACAAATGTAATCATATTGATAACCTGTCAATCAACACAAGAGCGTATGATGTGCATCAGGACATACCCACCAATTATTTTCTATGTAAGTCTGTACATATGTAAGTCACTCTCTGATCAGCACACCCAGCTATTGTACCTAACATTGTACCTTGACATTGTAAGGCATTTCTGGTGTGCGCTTTGAGCATCAATTAATGCAATGCTATGAGACGCAGCGCTATGTCCCTTCCAGGGCTATGTATAAGTGTGGATTTTGGAAATGGTTGTTTTTACACTTTGGTTTGTGTGCGGATTAAACAAATGAGATGTATAATAGTGTACATCTCCTTTGTTTAGTGCGCTTTAGAGGTGTTGGTAGGTGGATTTTGTTAGCTTTGGACAGAGCCAGGCTAGCTGTTTCCCCCCTGTTTCCAGTCTTTATGCTAAGCTAAGCTAACTGGCTGCTGGCAGTAGATTTGTATTTAGCAAGCAGACAGAGTGGTATCAATCTGAACATGTAACTCTCAACAAGAAAGCAAATTTGTGGAAAATGTGGAACTCTTCCTTTAACTGTACTTTTGGTACGGATTCAACACCCCTCCCTGCTTTGGCTCAGATAAAGTTTGGCATGCTAAAATGTTTTCTGCTAATGCTGCTGTTATGACACAGGCACTAATTCTACACACTAGGCCCACGTTTGTTGAAGAAATGAGAGCTGAATTATGTTTGACTTTTTATCTCTCTACATTTTCTGCAGCAGCAGTGCTACAGTCATTTTATTTCCCGCCTACAGACACAATGAGTCTAAGCTAGCGGGTCGGTGCCTGCTACATGACGAACGCGTCCAAAGTGAAGAAAATCCTCAGTGTTCTCGCTGTAAATCTGGGAGGTGTGCGTCAAACCCTTGGCTTCAGAGAGGATGCTTGGCAGAGAAGAGGTCCAACTGAGCCAAGATTGTCTTTATATACTGTAAACAGTCGACCATGAATACACACACCACAATGAAGCACAAACTCCTGCATGTACCAACTCTTAGACAGTGGCAGTGTGTGATGCCAATACACACAACGGCTGAGTATATTGAGGCAGAGAGACTAGTCATGAGCAGAGCACAGGCTTCAGAGGGAGCAGAGCCAGGTTTGCTGCTGCTTTTGACAGAAAACACTCCACACTCAACTTTCCTTCTCTTCTTCCAAATCTTCTCCTGTCATCTCCTCTTTTCTAAGAAGCGTTCCACTTCTTCTCTCTCCTCTTCAAGTGACTCTCCCCTCTTCTCTCCTACTCTCCTGAGTGAAAGAAGCACTCCTCTCTTTACCCTGTACATCTCTTGCCCTCTCCTCTACTTCTCACTTTTTCTCTCCTCTCCTCTTCTGTCCTCCTCAAAAATGACTAATTTCATTCCGTCTCCTCTAATATCATCTCAACAGTAGTCACTGACTATGATTACATGCACACACAATATTCTGGTTTTTGCCCTTATTCTGAAAAAGACAATATTCCTACTAAGCTGTTTACATGGCTAATGAAAATGAATATTCCCATTTACATTTATCCTTGTTCAACAGTGCGAACTTGGCCTCCCTTTTTCATTCGTTCAACCACCTTCTTGAAAAGGTCAGCGTTATCCAAAAACCTGTTGATATCCAAGTCTTTCATAATGTTTAAAAGTAGGTGTGTTTCTCCTTCCCACCGGAAATGTGGGCTTTTCTTTGGTGCATGCATCTCTACCCCAGCCCTGCAAACTGTTGGTAGTTGGTTTGTTTCCAGCGCACAGAGCTGACCGTAAACAGGCAAGAGGCCGTGTGTCGCAAACTGAAATGCATATTCTGAATTTGCTGTATACATGTCCAAAGAATGCTCCTAAAACGTCTTAATCGGAAAATGCTACATTCGTAATAAGGTCTAATTAGAAATATCCAAACAGAATATACTGTTTACCCGTATCAGAATATTGTCATTTTCTGAATTATTGTGCAAATTAGTGTGCATGTAAACGTAGTCAATGTCTTTTCCTTTACTCTTCTTTCCCAATGTCTTCCCTCAGAGCTACTTCTGTCTTACATATAAAACAAGAGTGTCAAAGAGGCACATATGTAATGAATGCAATAACCCAAAGGGTACACATCAGCAGCGTATGATGCACATCAAATCCCATTGTTTTCTATATGAGCCCACACACTGGCTGCATCTTGACAACGTGTCAGGACACACCACTGTCCTACTACCAGTTTTATTGTGTATCACCTCTCCAGAAAAGCACATTCTCTCTCTGGAGTAGTGCAATAAGGCTCCGATACCCTCAGTATTTCCTCTTTCTGTACAGCTCATCTGGTGCGCGCTACGGTCAATGAATGCAACACTACATGAGGCTACATGACATGCCTTTTTTTAAAAATGACCTGAGGCTACGTGACATGAGGCTCACGTCATGTCACGCATCCCTGTCTAGACAAATTGAATAAACTGGCAATCATGTTGTTGAACATGGTTTTATTCCAAACCTAGATTTTTTAATAATTTGCATTATTAGAAATGCCAAAGTCAGTTTCTCAAAATATATTTAGTTTGGTCTCAAAAAGATTTTCTTTCCTAACAAAGCCCTAATATTCCAATATAGGAACAGAACCTGGAAAACTGGTTTTATTTCGGGTCTCAATACCAAAACACAGCTCAACTTCAGTTCCTTTTGTTAGAGTATCAAAGAATAATTCAAGAGCATGTATTACCAATTTGTGTGAAGGAATTAAATATAAAAATAAAATAAAAATTTTTTAGTCCTGACAGCTGTTGGGGTCTGTAACTTTCTAACCCTCTTCTCTGAAAGACTTTCACCAACCCTCCACCTCTCTACTTTTTGTTAACTTCCAAAAATGCCAGACTGTTCCCCTCGAAACCTTCTCATCTCTGAACTCCTCCTTGGCCCTCTGCTCTTCTCTTTATATTTCACCTCTTTGCCAAATTATACGCAGTCATGGGATTAATGTACTGCTACGCTGATGATACTCTGCTGTATGTGCCTGTAAAGGCAAATGATCATTAAAAAAATTATTAAAGTAGAAGCCTGCTTTACTGCTGTGAAAAACTGGATGTCACTTAAATCCCTGCTCCTAAATTCGGATAAAACTGAGATGCTGGTCATTGGCCCTGCTCGACACAGACACCAGTTTGATCAAGTAACAGTAACTCTTGACAACTGTGTGATTTCTCAAATTTCGACAGCCAAGAATCTTGGTGCTACGTTTGATCCTACCCTCTCTTTTGATCAGTACATTAAAGAAATCACCAAGACGACCTTTTTCCACCTACCCAAGATCGCTAAAATTAGCTGTTTTCTCTCCATGGCTGATGCAGAGATCCTAATTCACACCTTTGTTTCACCCAGACTTGATTATTGTAACATTTTGTTGTCAGGCCTGCCGCGTGCTACTACTAAAAGGCTTCAACTGGTTCAGAATGCTGCAGCTAGAATCGTATTTGATCATATCACACCAATTTTAGCTTCCCTTCATTGGCTCCCTATCCACGTCACATCACACTTTAAGGTGCTTCTGATGACTTGTAAATTGTAAATGGTCTCGCCCCTTCATACCCGTCTGATCTCCTTAAACCTTAGATTCCATCCCGTGCTCTCCGCTCTCAGAACACAGGGCTCCCGTCTGTCCCCAGAGTTAAGAAGGAGTCAACTGGCTGCAGGGCCTTTTCTTATCGTGCCCCCTTCCTCTGGAATAACATCCCTGTTGACATTAGACAGTCTGACTCTGTTGGGGTCTTTAAATAAAAACTTAAAACTAATATTTTCACCTTAGCTTTTGATTACCTTGTACCTGTTACCATTACCCTTCTGGCGGGTCGGTCTCAGTCTCAATGACTCTATTAATGAGAATACTGTCAGTTTTCTGAAAACCACTGCATCTCTCTGACCCTCTGTTTGTTTGTGTCCCACAAGCACAGCTGTGTGCCTCTCTCTCTCCCTAGTTTTTCCTCCTTGTCCTCTTTTTTCACTCTGTGCCTCATTCCAGATGTTTTGGATCTGGATCTTCATCCTCGAGGAGTTTCAGCCTCTCTCTCCCCCTTGTGTGCATGTCTCTCCCTTCATAATATCCATGAACAGTTTTAAATCTATGGTGAAATCTATTGAGTCCAGGCTGTCTGTGTGCAAATGTTTTATCTGATCATTTTTAGTGTTACTCAGATCTATGTGTTTGCCGGGTAATTGACTGTTGAAACTCTGTGTTGCTGCTATTCTTGGCCAGGTCACCTTTGTAAAAGAGATCCTTGACCTCAGCAGGACAAACTAGTTAAATAAAGGCTAAATAAAAAAGGTTGTCTTTCTCTCTCTCTCCCTCTGTGTGTGTCTGTTTCTTTTATCCTCTCTGTGGGAATGGTGTGCTTGAGTTTGTGTCTGTCCTCTTCCAGGTCTCCATGATGGAGAAGAGGTCGCGTGGCTCATGTCTGTTTGGCGACACACGCTCAACGTCCTCCCGGATCCATTCTTCATGTACGTTACTATTCTATTCATAATTTTGTCATCATGATTGTCCATATTGTACTTTTACTATGTTGGTCTCTTCTGTACACACGGCATCTATTTCACATCTGTCTGTCCTGGGAGAGGGATCCCTCCTCAGTTGTTTTGTTCCATTCTTGGGGGGAGTTCTTCGTTGTCCGAATCGAGGGTCTAAGGATAGAGGGTGTCATATTCCGTACAGATTGTTAAGCCCCCCCGAGGCAAATGTGTGATTTGTGATATTGGGCTATATAAATCAAAATGACTTGACCTTTGTGCTCTTCCCTTCTGCATCACTATTGTGTCGCTGCCCACTCACAGATTTCCCATCTTGCATGAAGTCATTAGTGCATATGGTTAATTTATACCGTGTGAACAACGTTTAGATTTTAACTCTGCTTCTCTTCATTCCACTGTTTTGCTGCTTACTCACAGATTTACCCTCTTATGTAAAGTCATCAGTACCTTTTCATAATATTTAGACACCCACGCATGAGTCCAGCCTGAGAGGAATATGTAGTACTAGCAATCCAACACAAAGGAGCAGGGAGGAGGAGGAGGAGGATAAGGATTTGTGCAGAGGGACAGATCACAATAGAGAGACATGGGATTCACTGAGAGAGATGAGCAGCCAGAGATAGAGGAAGAGAGGGCGTTGACACTAAGCTGACAGAGAAGAACATTATCATGCTGTTACACCGGCATATTTCTACCACTGAGCTGGAGTGCTCTTCCTTTCCTACTTTAACTCTTTTGCTTCTCCTCCTATTGTTCCTCCTCCTCTGATTAGAGATGCTCTGCTTCCCTTCTTCATTTGTACTTATTCCACATATCTCTCTCATCCTGCAGCATCAGGTCATGTAAAAATGTTTCTCGATTTAAAACTCTCTGTAAACGGACATCCCGTGGGCGGCCCCGAACTGTTTAAAGAAGCTGTTTAAAGTAATGTAAAATAAAAACAGTAATAGCTAGAGCATTCATTCTTTTTGCAGCTGAAAGCTAAGACTTCTGACCTTCATGTCATCACGTTGTACACTCGTGTCGCGGGTTGATGATGTCATTAAGATGCGTTACGTGCGGTGCAAAACGTGGTGACAACGCAATTGACAGAGGCCTGTCAATGCTTCAACTCATGCTGAGCTTACATTAGACTATATAAGTAGCTACAGTAAAGTAAAATCACAGCAGGACTCACACTCATCACATCTGTCTTAAAGTCCAACTGATTTCATGATTAATCCTTCCTTTTTATAGTCATAAAAAGCATTGCATTAGCATTACACTATTAAAACACTGTCAGGCTCACCATGGAATGAAAACAAAGGGATCCAAATCAATGCAGCAGAACCGGAGATATAATCTTTTTTATTCCAGACCTCCTTCTTCTTTGTCAAAATTACAAACAATGCTGGGTGTGTTATGCTAGTAGCGGCTAATGTAGCCTCGAGGATAGTGCCGCAACGATTAGACAATTAATCGATTAGTCGATCGAAAGAAAATGAATTGCCAACTATTTTGATAATCGATTAATCATTTCAGTCATTTTTTTGAGCAAAAATGTCAAACATTTGCTGATTCCAGCTTCTTAAATGTGGATTGAATTGGATGGATTTGCAGTGTTTCTTTATAGTAAATAAATAATTTGGGTTTTGGACTGTTGGTTGGACAAAGGAAGCAATCTGAAGACGTCACTTTGGGCTCTGGGAAATTGTGATGAGCATTTTTCACAAATGTTAGACATTTTATAGACTAAACGATTAATCATGAAAATTGAGGACATTTATCAGACCTCACACAGCTCCCTCTGGAGACATGCTTTTTACAACTTTTTTTCCCACATATACGTATACGTAGTAGTACCCCCCAACACCTGGAAACAGACCTTGATGTGTAAAATCAAATTCCTCTTTAAGAGTTACTTTTAACATTAAAAGCAAGACGGAAAGGTCTTTGGAGTTAACAGAAATGTTATGCCCCGACAAGGTGATGTACAGACAAATGTGAACAAACCTGAGCTTGAAACTGTAGTCAAACACAGACAGTGTTTTGTTAGCAGTGGTGTTGAAGAATAAGGACCACAGCATTTAGCAGCTAAACAAACCGAAAGCATGGCATGTTTTTAAGCTTTTCAGTGTGTTACAGCTGACTAGCTAATTAGCGATCTAGCCTGCAAAATGTCATTAGGAGTTTTTTCTCCCTGTGGATGTTTGTTTGGCAGCTCACAGACCTATTTCATGGCAGACATTTTGACATGTCACAGCAGGAAAATCACAGGTGTATTTAATAACCCTAATGATGGCTGCATTCCACTTAATGGAGGTCCTGTTTTTGTGCATGCTGGCTAACTGGAATAGCTTCCTGGAACACTTAATGGAACACAGCCATCGTTAATGTTATTAATTCCACCTGTGCTTTTCCTGCTATGACAAAACTGTCGACTATTAATGTCGATATGATGTCACTTTTCTATCTCCAACATTGTTTCCAAACCAAAAGCACAGTGACATTTCAACTGAATCTATAGCCATGTATTTTTCATGATTCTTGAAATAACACAGGCCTTCCACTGTCAATGGGAATTAAGATTTTTGTCAAACACACCCTCCCACACACACAGTGGACTCAGCCACTGTAAGATTTGGTATAACTAACAGTATAAATCCTGTTGACAGCGCTGTAGTCATGTTGATCTAGGCTGTGAGCAGGGAGTGTGTGGATTCATACCTTCGATGTGCATGATGCTGCTCATCCTCAAATGTTTGTGTGTGTGTCACCATATTGAATACAAACAATAGGCCAAAAAGGCTGCATTCAGATTTCCTGCCAAGCGTGGGCTGAAATGAAGATCATCTTTGCAGGAACACCGACATGTTCCACTCCACTTTCATCCTTTCCCTACGAGATGTGTTACAACAGCTTTACTATGCTCATTCCCACCATACATTATTGCACATGTAGCCTTACACACTCAGATTTAACAACAACAACAACAACAACAACACCACCACATGGCTCTTAGTCCTGTTGGTTCACGCACAAGGCTCTGTGTAGGCTGGGAGGCATGCAGAATACACTACAAGACTCCACAAGTGGTTTAGCATGCTTAATTGTCGGTTCTTTCCAGAGACATACCCACCTTTGGGTCAACAATGTCAGCACACAATTCTGTCTATTACACCGCTATTTCGATAAATGAGCCGATATTAGGTCATTGCAGGTATATCAGTATGGGCATATACTCAATGTCAGCTGATGAATGACAGGAAACCGAAGAACAGAAATGCCAAAGATATGTTTTGAAACAGAGTCATCATTCTATAGTTTGTCAAGCAGAGAGTGGGGCGGCTGTGGTTCAGGAGGTAGAGCGGCTCGTCCATTAATCCCAGGTTTGGTGGTTCTATCCCCGGCTCCTCCTGTCCACATGTCGAAGTGTCCTTGGGCGAGACTGGCATTGACATCCCTAGGGTCATGCCACTAGAGAAAACCTGTTATCACTGGCAGTTCAGCTGATTTTAGCAGTACTGTATGACATCTGTGCATTCAGGAGATACAGGAGTTATGAGAAGATGCCATGTCGTTATCGATGCAAAATATGTCAATTAATGCTTTGGCAAGGTAATAATTTCCCTCTCCCCCTTGAAAGTTTAGGACCACAATGCACAAATCGGTCCCTAAAGAGGATCTTTGTATCCTGGTACAGCAGCACTGATAGAGCAAAGGAGTTTATTGCTTATTAATGCAGTGTTTATTAAATTTGGGGATGCTAATGAGTACACTGCTCGCAAACATTTGTTTTTCATCTGATTGGTGCACTGAGAGGCAGATATGTTCCCCCATGGACTACAAAACAGAGACAGAGCTGCTACAGTGCAGCTGTACTGGGACCAACTTGTTAAAAGTTAGCCCAAGGGCATGTAGTGTTTTAACGTACGAAAAAGAAATGTCCCAATTTCTTTTCATAAAAATGATTTTTCTGACATCGTTTCTTTATTAAGCAGCAAAGATTGGAGAGGGAGGGATAATATGTGACGTCGGTCCCAGGATGATGCAGTTTGTTCGTTCTGATGCATCATACTGTATATGCAGTATAGTCCAGTGGTTCCCATTCTAGGGATCGGGTCCCTCAAAAGGGTCACAACAAAAATCTGAGGGGTCGTGAGATGACTAATGGGAGCGGAAAGAAGAAAAAACTAATCTGTATACATCTTTTTTACCTTTCTTTGCTTCTTTGTGAAATACTGCAGAATTAGACCCTTTTGCTTCTCAAACAGTTATTTAAATAAAACCCTCTGAGAAGTTTAGAGGGAAAATGTCTCTTTGGTGGAACTGCAAACACCTGAAACATGACAAATGACCCCAAACAGACACTGCTCTTTTTTAACAGATTATGGAGAAATGGCATCATCAAATCATTGTAAAGGGTAAATTCTGCAGATTTTTTACAGTGAATATATGATGTCTGTATGTTTTGGTTTGACATAGTTATGACTTTGAGAAGAAGGGGTACACAATTTGAAAACTGTGCCTCTCAGGTACAAAGCTAAGGGGCCACAAACCCAAAAGGTTGGGAACCACTGGTGGAGTAGAAGTATAAAGTAGCACTTCACCACGGTACTAGAGTAAATGTACCTCGTTACATTCCACCACTGGCTTTCACTCACTCCCACCTTTCTTCCATTTCTCCCCTCTTCTTTTCTCTCCTCCCTGTGCTTGGACAAAAAGGAAGTGTTTTGTGGTGTAGTATTTAGGAAGCAATTCAGTTATGGTTCTGTGTCCAGAGAAGTAGTTTCTGTCAGCTTGTAAAGGTTAAAAATTCAAATTAAATTAGTCCGGATTCATTTTCAACCCAATGGACCCTTCAGTAAACCCTGGCCCCCTAGTTACTGTTGCTATGCCTGACAAGCTTTCCATTCTCGCATGGCACATGTACAGTTCACAGTGATGAACGGTGACAGATTTTGTTGTTGTTTTCCACTGTCTCATATTAAACGCAGTAAAAGGGGTCTTAAATGAAGACTTGATGGCTACACACATGATATCATGCTAAAGACTGAGGCTAAAGCTAACAGGTCAGAGGAAAAAACATCTGCATTCTCACCAGTTATAGGACACACGGAAGTAAAGAAACAGCATTGTTCTTGTGTAGCAGGATAGCTTGTTAGTATTAGCTAGCCTTAGTATTATGGTTGGTTATAGTTGGTCCTTTGCTTTGGGAATAATGCAAAGTTACTACTGTAACTAGGTAGTTAGCTAGTCAGCCGGGCATGCTAATGTTTGCAGCTTGTGTTAGAGCAGAAAAAACACACTTTTGACTTTGATTGTAGAAAGGTTAAATAGACACCACTCTTCACACGCTGTGTATATACAGAGTATCTCTTACTACAGCCTGATGAACACCTCTTCATCATGTGGAGAAATCCAAAGCTATGATTGGATAATAAATAGATAATTACTGTTCTGTTCAGGGGAGGGGTCTAGCCAATGGTAGTATAGATAAGGAGTGAAGGCCAGACAGAAGTAAATAAATTATATATATATATATATATATATTTGTCTTGATTATGAAATGATTATATTGTCACCACCAGAAAATGTTTCTATAACTTGTAGCAACAATGCAGAGGAAATTATGAAAAGCCTTTCTGTTATCTCATAATAAAACTATTTTCTCGTTTCCTCCAGATAACAGGCTGGTTTTGTCCACATAATGAAACTCTCTTGAGATGAGGCAACAATACATTTTCTGAAAAGTCATCTTTGCCCTGACCTTCTGTACATCACAAACATGTTATTCAGTGAACAGCACAAAGCCACGCCGACTCATTTTTCACATCCAGTGTGTGGTACAAAACCTGCAGGTCCTTGCACTTTGTCACTGAGGATGTCCTTGTTAAAAAAATAATGTATACAAGCTATTCCCAGCGGTGGGGGAATTGTAAATCAGCCTGGGAGTGTCTGGACATCGGAGTGCAGATGTGAGATATGACAGAGAACTGAAATACTCTGTCACAGATTATAAATAGCAAGAAACATGATGGGCATCGCTGTACTGGAGTACTGAGCTCTCTGAGTCTGCAGAGTGTGGAATTACCAGCTCCGCCTTGTAAATGATGACTTTACCTCATCTGAATGACCTCACCATTCCATTAGGAACACACTTCTGTGTGTGTGTGTGTGTGTGTGTGTGTGTGTGTGTGTGTGTGTGTGCGGGTGTGCGTGTTTGAATGTTGTTGCATGTAGCAAACTGTTAATTACGTCTAATTAAACCAAATGAGCTTGACTGAATGTTATTTATTACCTGCTTGCTCATGCGTTTGTGTGAATGCATGTGAGCGGTGTTATTTGATGAGTGTGTGTGTGTGTGTGTGTGTGTGTGTGCGCGCTCTGCAGGCACATGTATGTTAATCTACCTGAAAGCGTCACCTAAATATTTTAACAGCACGCTGCTCTGCCTGCTGGTGTATTGGGTGTTTGGACTGCAGTGTGACAAGCCACTTTAAACAAATCATGACTGTTACATGGCACCGAACCCCTAACTGGAATCTCTCTATAGATTAACGCGTGTGTGTATTTCGGTCCTGTATGTGTGTGTAAAATAACAGAGTGAAACAACAGAATTTTCCCTGGAGGCATTAATAAAGAACGCCTTCTTCTTCTTCTTAAATGTTAACTCATGCGACCAGTCTATCTGCCGATGGAGGAGACTTCAGCTGGATTATCAGGGTTCCAGACTCTGTGTGGCTGTTAAAGTGCACTTGAGCAAGACTACAGCTCCCCTGCTTTTCATGGAATTTGTTGACTATGACTTTCTGTCATAGAGCTCAATTGCTGTCCAAAAACTATTAAAAAGACATAAATGAGCCACACAACAACAGCACAGAGAGTGGAGGTTGCCCTCTCTCTGCTTGCAGCTGAAGACCGTGGCGCCATGTTTCAAAGTACCTTTAAGGAGTGGGTATGCCCCTACCACTACTGCAACCTTCCCTTCCAACTGGGGGGTTGCTAAAGACAATGTTTGTAACTTTCCAAAAATCCAACATTAGGTGTTTTGGGACCAAACAGTTCTGGAGACTCCCTGAGAGGAACTGCCCACTGGGGAACTCCCCCGAGAACTACGCAACGCTGAAGTGATGTAAGCCAGCCGGTGTTTGGTATAGCAATGTCACTCACAAGATTTTTATATTTCACTTGGACACTTATTTGCTCAATAAAGCTTGGACTTCACTGTTGCTCCATTTTTTTGTGCTTTGGTCCATTTTTTAAGGAGCCGTTACGAGCTGTTACACAGGTTTTTAAAGATGGCGGTTGCCGGTGCTGCATTGGCTCATGTGTTCGACCGATCATTGTACACTTATGTCATTCAAGGTTCCTCTTGTGCTGGGAGAGTACCTACTCTAAAGAAGGAGCTAAAAAAGTACTTCTAAGAACTACGATCGTTCCCAGTCCACAAAGCCGGCTGGTAAGCAGGATTTTCTCAAGCTCTCTTTTTTCATTCTTCACTTTTCATGTGAATAGATGAACTGAGACGGAAGCGTGTGCTGTTTCCCCCTTTGTAGAATTCTTGTCTCCCCCCTCTAGGGCCCTGCCTTCATGTGTAGCTCATCTGATTGCTGTTCTAGTAGATTCTAGGGCTCTAGCAGGGAAGAAAGAGGACGTTTCTGCCATTAGACGGCGATTTGGAATTGTCATGTCTCTCATGTTTTTGTCCTTTTGGCAGAAACACTTGTGTCTTCTACATTTTGAAGCATTAACTTATGTTCAGATTGCTGAAATTGCTCAGAACAGATCAAAACATTTCTGCCGCTCTGTATCCTTCTACCAAGAGTGCAGCTGTGTGTTTTTGTCCACAGAAAACCAGCTGTCATCAGGCCAAAACATGACTAATGTGATTCACACCCTCACTCCTTGTCCCCCCCCCTCTCCCCCTCTTTCTTCCATCTTCCATTCTTGTCACTCTGTGCCAGGTACTGTCTGCCCAATGAAGCAGAAACAGCATTAACATAATCAGTAAATGGGCAGCAGCGGAGGTATTTGTGTTCTTGCCCACGTCCACTCAGTTAGACCTGTATCTGCACCGGCACCCTACACTGCTCCGCTAGCTTCATCCGATTTATGGCTTTAGTCTGTGGCAGGGGAACACTCTGCAGCGGGGAACACAATGCTCCATAACACAGGCTCCACATCATCCACTTAGGGTGTGTGTGTGGAGGGAGAGATTTGCAGTGTGTGTGTGTGTGTGTGTGTGTGTGTGTGTGTGTGTGCGCGCACTCGAATCCAGGGGGTCAAAGTGGAAGCCAAAGGACAAACTTTTGTGACACTGAAGCTTCCGGCACACTGACTGCTACAGCTGCTCCATTCTAAACAGTTGCACACAAAACAGCCAACTTTTGTGTTTTCACAAGCCTGTCAGCGCTGCCATCTCCTGGTTTTAAATTCATAAACCAAACATAAGTCTCCATTGACTCCAGAGCAGCGGGCTCGCCTCGAAAATCCTATTCATGCTATCCATTTGTTTGTTTTGCACACACACACAAATATGTGCATACACACAGATACATGCACACAACGAGGAGGGGATTGGTGGGCTTGAGCTCAGCTCTTCAAACCCAGATCGAGAACATTAGCGTAGTGAGAAAGGCCCGGGAGCTGCCAGCGTGGATTGAGAGAATTTCATAAGCTTGGCAAAACTCAGATCCTCTCCATCATTGTAATCCTGGGCAGCCTCAGCACTAGATTACCTATTCATCCTGCCTGCAGCGTGATGGGAGATGAGCCCGATGGAGAGAAGATAGAGGGCAGCGTGCCATCTCTGAAACACAGGGCCGCTGTGCCTGCTGCAGGACGCTGGTGATAAACTTAAAATAAAAAAGTTTTATAACCTTATCCAGTACCAGGGCCACTGCTGGTGAAAAAAACAAAAACAAGCAAATAAGAGAATTAAGTTGTACTATAAGAAATATTTGTTTTATTTTGAAAATTAACAAAATGTCTTATGTTCAGATTAGATAAGGTGAAGTAGCCTACATGTACATGTTTTAGCATTGCCTGCTGTCCAAATATTCAGTTACTATTTTTCCTTGAAGTTAAATATTGTGTTTTTTTAGCAACATTACTAACTTTATTCTCAAAATATTATGAGATAAAAAAATATACATTTGTATTGTATATTTGTAATGTCACCTAATAAATTATCTTTTTTTTGTCCAGTTATGACAAAAAAAGTTATGAGTTATTATCTCACAATATTGTGACCTTTTTGCAAAATTACAACCTTGTTCTCATGATATTATGACTCTTTTGAGAACTTTATTCTCAAAACATTCAGTTCTAATACAACTTAACTTACAACTTAATCTCATATGACTTTTTCCTCATGACTCCCATAAATACATTTCTCATAAAATTACAACTTCATCTCATAACTTCTTAATATAACTTTATCTGATAATATCATGACCTTCTTATACAATTACAACTCTATTCTCATAATGACTTCCTTCTTAGAAAATGACGACATCGTATCTAAAATAATTGGAATTGCATTTACAAAGTTACAACTGTATTCTCATAATTGTAAGACCTTCTCTTGTAAGATTATGGCTTTATGTCATAATGTCATGACTTTTTGAAATTACATTATTTACATATACAAGATTTCTGTTTTACCAAAGTAAGACTTAATCTCATTATATCACGACTTTTCTCATAAATTAAAACTTAGTCATAATGTTATGACTTTGTTTTCTTGTAAAATTATACATTTTTATTTAAAAAAAAATCATATCACAAACTATATTCTCAAACTCTCGAATTGTTCCCCCAGTAGTGGCTCCTCTGTATAAATCAACTTGGAGGTCCAAGCTATAGCCTGAGCTCCTAGGATTAGTTGTGACCATCCAATCCTCTCTGCTCCTGGGTGTAAACTTGATGTAATCCCCCCCCCGACACAAACCGGGCGCCGGCAGCACCCAGTGTTTTATTCCTTTCTTGAACTGCCTCCATCTATCTGAGCGAGGAGGCTGGAGAGAGCGAGCGCGAGCAGATGGCAGAGGAAGCACAGCCAACGCAGCAGAAAAGTCCACCTTTCTCTCCAGCCAGCGGGCATTAATCACACTTTGCCTCGCACCAACTTGTACTGCTACCAATCACCCTCCATGTGAGGGCATAGCAGCACACTGTAACACACTGCAGGGCGCTAAGAGACAGAGAGAGGCTGGAGGCGAGTGGAGGCCAGATGGGACATTTAGGGAAGTACTGCAAGCAAGTTTGAAAGAGTTTAGTCATACATGTGTGTGCGTGTGTGTGGGCGTGCGGGTTAAGGAGAGGTGTTTGACACACTTGACAACCAGCCAACTTTGTGAACTTTGTTAACATCAGCTGGTATTTGTCTCTCACAAACACACATGCAACCTCTGAATCTGGTTTGTGCTTGTGTGTGTGTGTGTGTGTGTGTGTGTGTGTGTGTGTGTGTGTGTGTGTGTGTGTGTGTGTGTGTTGTAAACAGTGACAATACTTGTCCTTGATTGGTTCTTCATTTCTGCACAAAGATGCTGTCCAAGTCACCACTTTGCCTGCAGTGTTTATTTCCAACATGAACTGTGTTTTATAAATAAAATGTATTGGTACTTTGAATTAATTAAGACATTTACTGAACTATTAATAACTCATTCAAAAACAACAGGCTATTTAACAGAGCACTGACTCATCATTCTCATATATTGTTACCGCCTTCAAACATCAGTTTTTATCAATTATCTATTGAGTGTATTTACATTAACACAGTAAAACAGCGTGGGAGAAGCTGCTGATTTCAGATATCTTTCCCCACTATAAATGCCCATATCATAGTATTCTTTTGATTATACTGTCAGTGACTCTCAACATAGAAACACAGGAGTCTCGTGGATAATTTAACAATGCTACAATTTTATTTATGATCATCAGTTTTAATTTAAAATCCCAATTTTTTCTCATTAGTTTGGAATGATGGGTTGCACTAAATACCACCATACCCATGAGCTTCAGCCGTCGCTATGATTAAGAAGCCTGTCAGAGGCACAAATCTGAAGCCGGTGGCAGCTGAACTTAAGTTTGTACAGTCAACACTCCCTGCTGTAACTACTTAGTTTGAAGCTGCCAGTATGCTCTGTCAGAACTGCTTGTCAGATGGTCGAATAGCTTCGGAAACTGCCTCCTCCCACACCTTTGTGACGTCGGATTAGGGGGGCTGTGTCCGACCATTTCTGTAACTTTCCGAAATCCGTCACTCACACTCGCTTCACGCTGTGATTGGTCAGCTGTGCGGAGGTGAGAAAGGAGCAGAGGTTTGAACTTGAGGCAGCTGGATTCGTGAGATCACGCGAGAATCCATCTTGCCAGGCGCTTGTGGCCAAACCACAGTGGTTCAGACCAATGAGCATCCTATGAGGAACTACTAGCAGCTAAAGGGCGTGGTTTAGAGGTAACGATTGAGACTGTTCATTCAAAAACAACAATGGTGGCTCCTAAAGAGGTTAGCGTAGATGCTGCTATAACATCAGTTACTGGAGAGTATTTCTTCATTGAAAGGATTTTCTCCATAGACAAGATGTTTTCACTCTTCTCCCGACTGGCTTCGGCTCTCCTACTATGTCATATGGTTTGTTGATCTGATTGGTTGAAGTTAGCTCGTGATAAACGTGATAGACAGATGGTTCATCCAATCACCTGCCAGGTTTTTTTTTTCTTCCCAAGGACAACTTCTCAGAACAAACCATCTGGCGTGCCAGGTTAGTAAGTATGGTCAAAAATAAAAATATCAACAAAAGACTTCCATCTCAATGCAAAAAGGTATAAAAATTCAATTATATGTTGACTTTATGTTGTAACTAACTTGTATGGTGAAACCAAGTTATAGCCTATAACTCCCACATTACATTCACACTAAGCTGTGCTTGCTACTGGTGCAAGATGCCGCAGAGCTAAAGTAGACAAAACTGACCCACAATCTGAAAGATAATTGATTTAAACTGCTCCCAGGTGAATTCACAAAGAATGGATTGTGGCCGCTGAAAGCACCATGAGTTGCGAATCACTTGCAACGGCTCTCCACTCTGCCCCGTCTCAAGGTCCGATTCACAAAAGATATTGCGCTAATGATATCACAGAGTAAAGATGCCCATAAAGTCTTGCAGCTGAGTGCAATTTGCCCTTGTTTTGTGTCTGATTGCAATTATTCGTGTGGCAAAGTATAAATGGTGGCTTTGCGCCAAGAACACAGTAGGCAGGAGAATGGCAGAGAAGGAGAAAACTGACAATTGCAGATGGCGAGCTACAAACAGAAAGTGATATTGTCCTTCCAAATATCCGCTCACGAGCACGCCTGGAATGACAATGCCTTCACCTTTTCACTCTGCCTGTGGCTAATAGCACTGGTGTTTGTGAAATGGACTTTTTTTTTTTGCAATGAGGATCATTTGCATAGAAAGGGGCCAATTTTGCGCAATAATTGCATTTATGCCATTTGCTTGGCAGCGCAGTTAGGGGTGCATTTCCCCCTTTGTGGTTGCTTTGAGAATTACTTTTTGTCTTATTTGTGCACGTTTAGCAGCCGCAAAAGCCACGCAATCCTTTTGTGAATTCGCCTATGAATGTTTTATCAGATTTCTACAAAGTGTAATCTTTAGATTCTGGTCACCATTAGTCACATACCCAACAGAATTTGTGAAACAGTGATTGGATGTTTCTTATTGAAATGCACCTTGGACGTAGTCACTGACTTCTCTCAGTAAGGTTTTATGTACACAGGTTTGTATCTTTGGCCATATTTCTCAAAGAACAATATATTTTTTAACATTTGTTCATCTTTGGTACTGATGATTCAACCATAAGCCTTATATACCTCTTCTTCCTTGGCTACTCTACTGTATTTGCAGGTCATTAGGAAAAGAATGCTGATGTATTGATAGAGATGGAGATATAACATGCACATGCAACATATACATGCACATGGATACACATAAACTCATAAAAAAAAACCTGCTGACATGCAAAGGTATAAAGCATAAACTAAACCCAACTATGTTTATTTATTTGATTCTCTTATTTTATGATTTCTAACCAAACTATTGCTGACTTCACTGTTACAAACACACCCACACACACACACACACACACACACACAGACACACAGATTACAGTTTTTCTGCTGCTTTCAGCCCTCAAAACACAGACAATGCAGCTCTTGCATAAGACCAGCAGTGAAGCAGCCAGTTGGTTAAATCAGTACATTTTCTTCCCAGTAATGTTACATCAGGGCTCAGGACACAAGGTTCTGCTGTCACAATGGCATGTTCAGACAACCAGGCCTGATGACACATGGCTGTGACTGCATCAACAATGACACAGCTGACTCTTTATTATCCACACACACCCTTTATGATAATCCAAATATTGTTATTACTGCCAAAATGACTATGGTTTAGCTGTGAGGGATATCTGGGAGTGAGTGCATGTTTAAGTAAGCAGTGCTTGATCAGCAGAAATATCTTTAACTCTCTGCCTACAGGTATGTGCAAGTTTCTGCAGGTCATATTTAAGACTTTTTTACACTGTCAAAGACAAAGCAAAGACCCAGTGTGAGAACCCTGTCTCATACAAAATATGTTAATTTATTACTAATTTGCTTTGCCAGATACGCTTTGGAGGAATAATTCCTGCTTGGATTACATCGTTATATAAACTATGAGAACTTCTTTAAAGTTCCTATACTACACAGAAGTCATAAGGAGCAGCTGAGGGTGGATGTTTCGGCATACAAAGTACAGGACTCTGCTGAGACCAGGGTTTGTGTCAGGCATACTACATGTTGGTATGTTTAGGAAACTAAAGCACTTGGTTAAGGTAAGTGAATAAAAAAAGTTAAATATAGAATAAAACATATAATACTATAAAAGTCAACATGGCCGATCTCATGCTTTAAATTGCTGTTAACTTTCAATATTTCAATCAGCCAACTCCCATAATGAATTATTATGTGCATATAGAATATGTACAGCTTTGAAATTTGATATCTAGTGATGATAATAACTTCACCCCCTGGGAGAATGTGCCTCAGGATGCTGGGGTGCGTTGGAGGTGGAGGTGGGAAGTAGCAGAAGTGATGACTGACTGGACTAATATAATAGCTTTGTGTCATTTAATCAAGATTACCGTCTTTCACTTTTGCTTTGAGCTAAATGCTAACATCAGCATGCTAACAAGCTCACAAAGGCAATAGTAATAGGCTGATGTTTGGCAGGTAATGGTTACCAGCGTCACCATCGTAGTTTAGCATGTTAGCAGGCTAACATTTGCTAATTAGCACTAAACCCAATGGTAATTTCAGTTTTGCAGGTATTTTGTCAGTTATTTCATCCAGTGGAGAACACGAATGTCTCTACCAAATGTCATAGCAGTTCATCCAATGGTTGTTGAGACATTTCACTCCAATGTCGACCTTATGGTGGCACTAAATGAAAAGTCACTAGGATTTAACATCTGAGGACCATGAATGTCAGTGCAAGAAATCCATCAAATATACTGTATGTCAAGATTCAGTCTGGAGCAGATTGGTGGACCGACTAACCAAACAACCAACATACACATCCCTAGAGCCACATGGCTAACATGGCTGAAAAGGTTAATCATCCTTTGCAGGAAAAACAAATTAAATATGTTGACAGTAAATCCTGCAGATACATTCTAATATACTTGCTATGTTGATAAAAAACTTAATTCAGCTGGCATTACGTTTCCTACCAAACATATTTGGCAATGCAAATTAGTTAAGAACATTATTTTTGGGAGACAGGGTTGCAGACAAATGACAAAAGGTAATTATGTTTACAGGACATTTGAACGCAAAAACTATACTCTGTGCTCTTTGGGGAGCATCATGCTGAGAGAATTCATGATTTTTCCTCTAATACTATGATGACCCCAGAGGAAAGGTCAGGGAATTACTAGAATCATTAGAAATCATCCTCTGGGGATCATGAAATATGGAGTCATAGGAGTGCCAAAAAAAAGAATAAATCTGGGAAAGAATAAGACAATAAATGTGGAACTATAAAGAGAAATAAATAAAAGAATAAATATTAAATATTATATAAATATAAATATATATAAATATAATATTATATTATATGAATATTATATAGCCTGTCCAGGCTGAGTAATCAATTCATGCACACATGAATCCTGCTTTGGCGGGGGCTTTTTAGCATGGACAACAGGAAGATGTATAAAAATTCAAGAAACAGTTGTGAGTCTGGCCCATATCCTTCGCCGTTGCTGCAGGTCGATGCAAAATGCAAAGTGTCAAGTGTAGACACATCAGTGTGATCAGACCTGACACATTCAATAACACCTCTGGAAACACAACACTGGATAGACGAGTGTATCCTTGGCCAGTGTTGAGTTTCAGACTGCTGATGCATTCAAATCACACTGTTAATTCCCTAACCCAATTGGTTGCTATGCCAACACTCCTGATAACCATGGAGCTCAATGGTGATCTATTCAGTTTTCTATTGTTGTTATGTTCTCATGTACTAGATGTTGTCTGCCACTTGAGGGAAAAGATTTCAGATAATGCATATCAATTATTTAGGGATTGGTAAAGCCAGAAATACCACTGATAACATTCATTAAGATGAAAAAAAGCTGCTTGGTGCCTCACAAAAGTGCAGTGAGTTACCCTCACACAAGGACAGTCGATATGCTCATTCAGCTTCTGGCCTCAGAAAAGTGTTAGGAACACTGAATAACCTATTAGAAGCTGTTTGGAATTACAAAGTCAGAGAAAAAGTTTGGTGAGGACAATGTGTCTGCACCCAGCCTGCCAGGGTTAAAGGCTGCAGTCACACACATATTTAGTGCGTGTGTGTGTGTGTGTGTGGACAGCGAGCACAACCGCTGTGCCCTGACCTAAATGGATATACACATAACACAGGGGGAAAAACAGGCCGGATTTCCAGATGAAGCTGGGGGGGGTGGAGACTCTTCACAGGAAACAGATGAGTGTGTTTCCTGTGGCCCCTCTGACCTAGCTTCCTGAGGATCACTTAACCCTAACCCATAAATCATTAACACACACATTCACACACAACCAAATGAGGCAGGTACTGTAGATGAATTGATGTTGATGATAGTTTCTTGTAGATAGAGTTCCCATAGGAAGATATCTACTACTTAAAAATGAACTAGTATTAATAATAATGAATTAAAGGAGCACTGCAGAGATTTTTACACATCAAATTCACCTCTCTCATTATGTTGTAGAATGTGTTCCGGAGGGCTTATCTGGGCTTGAGCTTGGAGCCTGCATGAAGCTCAAATGATACTTTCTGCATCCACAAGTCCACGAGAATCGTCCTGACATACATCTGAAGGATCTGCGTGATCATCAGTTTAAGCTGCACGCTGAGTGTGTGCACAGACCGTATACGCCAACAGCACATGCGTGAAAATGTGCACATCCGTGTCTGTTTGAGTATACCAGAGTCTTTACAAAATAGGGCACTGAGTTTACCAGGCAGAAAAGGTCTAGTGAAGATACACTATTGGGGGGGTTACATTATGGGAAGTGTTTTTGGAGCTACACCTATATTAGGGACTAAAATCTCTGTTTCTGATGCCTCAAATCTGATCATTCTTTTTTTTTTTTTTTTTATCCGTTTCTTGCAAGACCCCCAACTTTATGGAAGTGCAATACTAAATCACTGGAGTGCTCTTAACAGTATAAAATAGTGCCAAAATGATTGATGGTTGATAATTATCCAAATGATCAAAACTGATTTGCCGACTAATCAAGTTCAAGTTATTTATCAAAAGAAATACATCAGAAAGCTCGGTCAAAACCTGGCAAGTGGATATTAAGTTAAGACTATTAACCTAGAACTTCATCTTAAGATTTTAGGAATTTTAAAAAGGTTTAACAACTTGGAATGGGAACTTTTAAGAGGATATTTAAGAAAAATCAAAAGAAACATCAGGGTTCAAAGAGTATTAACAGAAAATCCATTCTTTGCATTCCTTTAGTACTAATACATACATGTAGTAATCCTACACGTGTCACATTATGCCGTAGGAAAATAAAGAGTAAACAACAGCACTGAACCAAAACCAAGCTGAATGGGAGGATAAAGCTTGGCTGAGGATGCACTCTGTGAGACACTTGTCTTAACACTTATTAGGTGACAAAACAGTTTCATCATTCAGTTTTTGGGTGGAGGACACTGGGCAGCAGCGAGCTGACAGACAGACCTCCTCTCCTCCCCCGTGTTGCTCTGACTCTACCATATTTCAAAACCATTTCCCACAGAAAGGTCTTATCAGTCAGCTGAGAAATAAAAATCGAGAAAAACTTACGACTGGGGCAAAGAGAGCCGATAAGAGAAAATATATCAGAATTCCAATCTTTCAGCTTTCCATTTGCTTCATCTTTATCTGTTTATCCAACCCCACACATGTCCCCTGTTGGGTTTATTGTTTTTCCTCATGTCTGTCTTTGTCTTTGGTCCCAGACTGGAGGTCATCATGCCAATCACATATACACAAACATAAGGATAATTCCAGGTGGTGCAGGTATAGGCACAAACATACCCTATAATCATATCCTACACTGGAAACAGTCGAGCATCCCAGGAGAGGTCATTCAAAGTCATTTCTCTCTCTCATCACTGAGCTGCTTTTAGGCTGCTTCAGCTGGGATTATTCATTTCTGTCCGCTGAAGATCTATTTATTAACAGCCACCAAGACCAAATGAATCAGCTCTCTTTAAAATGTCCATGCTGCTTTATTTATTTATCACAATTCCTTTTGCAAACATGAATACTCAGGCTATCACTCTGGAGGAGGGCTAGTTTAAAATTGTATGGAGTTTGGAAATGCAACATGCTGTCTAAAGCAAACAATGGCTCACAAATTCCCCCCACCACACACACACTCACACCCTCTCTTCAAAGATCATCCCAGGAAAATGTTCTTTTGGTTTGATTTGTCCAGGTGTTGAGATATCCGTCTCTGAGATTTCTTCCTCCACCCTCACTGGAGGAGAAGTGAATTTAGTTTGTGGTGTTTGTGGCGGTAACTAACATTACTGAGAAATCTGACAATTCTTTCCTCAGATAATCAATTTATGGTTTGGTCTATAAAATGCAAGTTGACATATTCAATCAAATGGCTTGTTTTGTCCAAATTAAGATAAAATTTCAGCGACTGGAGAGTGTCACGTTTGCAGCAACAAAGGCTCTTGGTATACTTTCTTTTAACAGCATGTACACATAGCTAGGTGGTTGTGACATGAATGGCATTGTTCAGACACTCTGTGTACTTTGTGTGTACCTGAACGATAAAAAAATGGATTTTTAGTTAGGGACCAAACCAAAGATAAACCAAAGAAAAAAACAAAGAAAAAGGTTTAACAGCTCAGGATGTTTTGCAAGATTATCGTCTATTGTCTAATATCAGTCTTTAGGAACTGATATTTGCTGTTAGCATTTGGTAGAGAAACTATTTTAAAATATTATCAATTTCTTAAAAAAGAATCCCTGCATGTAATTCTTCTCTTCAGGTGCCATCAAAGATTTTATGATACTCGATGCTCAGAAAAAGATGAATTCTACTTAGTGATTCCCTAAAATGTACTTCCACAGAGAGAACCAACATGTGGAAAATGCAACATCATGTGGCAATATAAGGTTCACAAAATGATAAGGTAGCTCTGAAAACGTTTTATCTTTATGTAGTGTTGCTGTAGGCCGGGATATCAGCAATTTAACTGAGTGGTCTGGGAGATTCTGAGAGTCAGGTGAAGTGGTGCACCCTCGGGCTAACGCTCTGGAAGCCCTTAAAAGCTTCATCCTTAATCCAAACGTCAACAGATTTAGCCGATGTAAGACACCCACCACATACAACCTGACACTGCATTCCTTTGTCAAATGCACAGAATAGAATAGCTCAGAATCAGTCTAACATGTACACAATTGTAATCCAGTGAAAAAGAAAACTAAAATACAATATTTTTAATTCACATTCAAAATGACCAACCACATGCTGTTGCTTTGGTTTTACAGCAGTCAATTCTAAAATTATGTTTCCAGAAAAAAACAGGCCAATGTAAAACTAGTCGAATCATGCCGTAAAGCTCAGTGGTCTCAAAGTGGGGACTATTTGAGACTACCAATAAAATAAAGAGTCTACAGCCAAGTGCTTTAAACTAAATGCTAACTTCAGCATCCAAACATGCCATTTGTTATCATGTGACCAACCTTCATGTGATTTCAAGAGGCAGTTCCAAGTGTGTCAGTAGTTTTGCAGGTATTTGGTCATAAAGTATTGGACAAATTCGAATTCTGACCTGATGATGGTGGTAAATGAAAAGTCAGAGTATCACCAAAGGTATTACAATTGGTCCTAAGGGGAACGATGAATATCTGAACCAAATTTCATGACAATCCATCCAATAGTTAGTTAAATTGTGTTTGAATTTTGACTACTTGACTAATAAAAGAGTGTTCAAACTTACAACACTGGTACAGACAGAAACATCTAATTTGACAGATAAGTAGGACCGGGTAGAGTTTGAAATATTAGTGCCGATCCGATGCCTAACTTTTGAAACCAATAAGATGGAAGGAATAAATAAATCTTTCCACAAAACAATTTTTTTATTTAACAAAAGAAGCCAAAGTTCTCAAATGTTAATTGTCGTCTAAATCAGAGGTTCCCAACCCGAGGGTCAGGACCCCTTGAGGGGTCCCAAGAAAATTTGAGGGTTAACCAAATACTTCTGCTACAGAAACTAATGTGGATTTTTTTGATTTTGCTTTTTTCTTTCGAAATACTGGATACGTTCACCTCCTCAGGCCTCTAAAAATCCTCCAAATGCTACAACCTGAGAGGAAAAGCACTGGTCTATAGACAAGCAGCTGTACAAGACCTTTGCCTAAATAAAATACAGTCTAAAAATTAGCAAAATTATGATTCAAATCAGAAACTGTCTGATTAAAATATAAATCAAAAAGATTCCAAATCTGACAAAAAAATTCAAGGCCAACTTTCATTACTTTGCATTCATCAATAATCTGTCAGACATTTCAGTCCGTAACAACCTGGAGTCACTCAGGTAGTCCACAACGGTCATAAGACAGAGAGTGATTTGATCGAGCTCAGTTTGAAGCCCTCACTCTCTCTACAGAGCCACGTCTCCATGTGTTTCTACACCGCTGAGCAGCAGGCTCAAGTCAATCAATCCAGCCAGCCAGGGTTCCTCCTCGCTCCAACCGAACAAAGTTTGCTAATAAAAAGTTTCTTATGGACCATCAATAAAAGATCTTTAGAGAAAATGTGCTTCATTACTTTTAAAGAAACTGTGTATTTCTAAGGCTGATAATGTAGGTTTGTGTGTAAAATCACAGAATGATGCCAATAAGGTTGAGTTTTCTCAACCACTTTAAACATTTCGTTCTGCAGCAGTTGAACCCAACTATATTGTTCAGCTACTTTGACACCAGCAGCATCAGAAACTGCCAAACTCTCCAAGATTTACCTTCAGTGTGGCACCAAAGAACTGTGATGTGCTACAATTTAACTTCTACATGTCACAATGAACCTTCAGTATGTCACAATGACACTTCACCGTGTCACAAGGAATCTGTATTTCACTGAAAATTTTACGTGCCATAATTTAACTTCTATATATCACCAAGAACCTTCAACATGTCACAATGAGTGACATGAAAACATCTACATTTCAGAGACATTTTTACATGATGATTTTCACAATGAGACTTTTACTGTCACTGCAAAAGAAAACATGTCACAGAGAAGCTTCTTCATGTCACTTTAACCCTAATCCAAAACTACGAAGTGAAGAAGTCAACAGTCAGTAAAACAATGTAATTATTTGGGCACTAACTGATTAGGAAACGGTAACATTTTGTCATAAACCCCTAGTCACTCCATTTGAAGCCTCAGCAGGCATTTTAGCAGCCTGTCAAACTGCTAAAATGGGGATGCTGAGTCCGCCAAATCACATGCACTTTACACAGCGATAGGCCAGATGTGTGGATGTGTAAAGTAAGAGGGGTAGGCAGTGGGATGCAGCCAGGAGGAGACTTTTCCTCCCACCCTCGAGTGTGGCCATTCAGAAAAGGTGCTATGAGTGTTGCCTTTGGACATAGTCTGACGACACTCCACACTGTGGCTGGTGCTATTTGTGCAGAGATTCCAGTCCGACCCATAGTGTAGCATCACAGCGTAGCTTCACTCAGCAGTCTAATCCCTCTGGGTATCAGCGGCCTAGATGCACATATCTGGACACCCCTGATCAAGTGAGCTGGAATAACAGGAAAGTCATTTTCAGAGAGCGTCAGGTTAAATGGGGTCAGAAGAGTCTCTGGAGCTCCACGACTCACTGTGCTGAGAGGGGCCAAGGCCATTCCTGTTTCAAGGTCAGAAGTTTTATTGGGTGTCAGACAGTCAGCAGAGAGGCATGCAGTCACCCACACATGGAACAAAGAGTGAGCTGCAAAACAACTCCCTGACATTTTCAGTTCATTTTGAAATGAGATATCCACATCCACAAACAAAAAGCGAAGCCTCCTCTTTTTCAAAACAAGACGGCACTCAGAGAGCGCAAACCTCCCCCAATGCTCAACATTTAACTGTTCCACCTGAACACATCGTTCCTATTGCTATTTGAGGTTGAATTGATTTCTTGACTTGGCTAACATCCCCTTGGGAATTAGAATCAAGCCTCTATCTCCATTAGTTTCACAGTTATGGCGCCAATCAATAATTGTTTAATGGTGGAACTCTCCCATCTGGATCACCACCAAAATCGAATTGACTTTTCTTTTGCTCAAGGCCCATCAGTCCAGCAAATTTATTGGTAATGCACTTTTTAAGAAATCCTGCTGTCAGACACACAGACAAACTAATTAACAGACATTAAACTATATCTTTCTTGGTGTAATAAATAACTGCTTAAATACAAGAAAAGTATGTTACTGTTTAATAATAATATAATAATAATATGAAATGTTTTTTGCTGGTAACAAAGATGCCTTCTTGCTTCAGTAGTAGTTGCTGTTAGTTTCGTTTATTATCCTTTCGGGAATTCTCTTTGTGTCTGTGGCAACTGTCAGACAAATACAACTACAACAAAAAACACATTACAATTAAAGACAGGCATTTAACAACAAAGTTCTCCACAGCAACGTCACAAACAATGAAGAATTAAGTTTAACAAAATGCAAGTGACACACACTCTGTGATGCTGCCATTGTGTGTAGCACTTTACTGTTACACAGACCTTCAGTGGTAATAGTTTCAGTTGGAATTCATTTGCAGAGTTAAAGTAAGGACACAGCCTTTGCGTATGTTTGAAGGTGTGTATGTGCATGTTAGAATCAGAATCAGAGAATGGCAACAGTCCTTTATTCCTGTCCAGATGCACTCTGATCCTCTGGAACATCTTCTTCACTGGGATATCAATGTCTGGGTCTGATTCAGAGCATGCTCTGTGTTTACCATTGTAGAATTGTATTCTCCAAAGTCCAGATGGCACATTGTCCTTCCTCTGGACAGACCCAGGGGTATCAGAGTTCCTGACACCAGTTATGGATCATGCATGAGGGGGAGCTGCTGGAATCTTTCCACTGCAGCCTTGTAGTTGTGCAGGAATGAGACGTCTTCAGCTCTCAGCTACTCCTCTGTGGCTCTGACAGTGTCTGAAAGAGCTGCTATCTCCCTTCTCAGAGCCTCCATCATCTGACTCTTCTGCTTCTCTTCCTCCCTCCCTCAAAGCAGAGATCCTGGCCTTCTCTTCCTCTTTCTGAAACTGGTGAAGCTTCTTAAACTCCTCCTTAATCTGCCTCTCTGTGTGTTAAGCCTGTTTCCTTTTACTTGACGTAAGAGATTCCATTTCCGGGCTTGAGTAATTCCTTGAGTTTTCTCCTGTGATCCTTTGCAGCTTCATCGATGGGTCTGAACCGGTAGGCGATGTGTTTTCTGAATCTCAACAGACGACTCAAGCACTTCTATCTGAACCATCAGCAGATAGTGTGTGGTTTTTTTTGTTCAGACTGTAGAGAGCCTCTGAAGCTCTCCGATCTCTCTTCAGTAAGAAAGCCTCACACAGGTTCTTTAGAAGGCAGGTCAGTCCTCGAAGATCTTCTCTTACAAACCAGACACTAGTGGATTTGTTTCTCAGCCCACCAGCTCTGCAGACAGATTTTACACAAGCTGCAACTACACGACAGGAGAACAGGATCTTTGAAGATGTCATGGCAGACCGGACATGAGAGGTCCCTCTCAAGGAAATAAGATGCAATGATTGGAGTTGAAAACACAGCAGGCAGACAGAACACTGAGTCAGTCAGGTGTAGTTTCACCCTCTCCTCCAGAGCATTTCCTGAAAGTTAGTTTCACATTGAGCTGAGCTTTTTCTGAAAATCTCCATCAGTCTTCAGCACTGAGCGGGCAGTATTCCAAGTACTCCAGTATTTCCAGAAGTTCCTCCTGTAGCTGTGCCCAGTTGTAAGTTTGGTTTCAGACAGTTAATCTTCATCTCACGGTGAGTGTGTCTCTACCCTCAGTGAGACAGCATAAAAACAGTGTTTGTCAGATCAGTCAAAGAAGGGGTTGAGCTTTGTTATGCTATTCCACTAAATGCTGAAACCCAATACGTTCACTGTGTCCAGTAGTGACTTCATTCCTTGGAGTGGTTATGTTGTATCCAGGATGCAAATAGATTTTGCATCTGGCTTTCTAGGCTATAGGGAAGGTGTATTTGAGACAAACGCCTTTTTCTGTTCCATTTAGGCAACCTCTCCATTCAGCATCAGTTTTGCGGTAAAACACACCAACAGCCAAATACAGAGTTAGCATCCCCAACTTTTCATAACGAATCAAATCTCAGCTATAATCGTACACTGTGTTCTGCAGCTACAGATAACTCTTACTATTGTACACAGTCTGACAATGCTGGAATCCATACCATTACACCAATGCATAATCTTTTTGCACCTCTACATATATACACATGTAAATGACCCCCCCCACACACACACACAGCAAATCAGCTAACATGAACAATCCGATTGGCAAAAAAAAAGGCAATCCAATCTGATTATCAGAATTCCAATGTGTAGCATGTTTATGTGATTTGCACAGAAAAAAGTAAAAAATGCCAAAAACATCACAAATTCCCTGAGCCCAAAGATATTTAATTTACAATGATATAAGAGAGAATATAGAAAAAAGCAATTCCTCACATTGCAGAAGCTGCAGCCAGAAAATGTTTTGTAGCTTTGCTTGCGAAAGGACTCAAGTGATTAATGAATTATCCCAATTGTTGATCAACTGACTTCATTGTTTCAGCACTGCGGACTATGCTTTTCCCACACAAGATTATGCACGTGTAATCTCTTCTTTACACGGGCAGATTAATATCAGAACATTGCCACTCATGTAAACACACTCAGTGTCCCGTTCTGTTACTCCTTGCTCCTGCAGTGGCCCAGATTTCCCAAAAGCATGATTCCAGCCTATCTAATCTCAGTGAAACTACAGTATTTACAGTACTCACATAAATGATCCTTTTAATGGAATATAGAGCATGTGTTTCATTCTGAAAAAAGATCCAAACACACGACCACAACCACAAGCAGTCAGAGGGCAAAGGTCACATGGAGGGAATGAGTTCACTCATGGCAGTATAGCATGGTGTCCAGATTTAAGTGTGTTTATGTGTGTATTTAGGTTGTACAGGAAACTATTCATGGGTAGATCTGCCCCACCCAGCCAATGACCCACTTAGGAACTCTTTGTCCCAAAAGAAACACAACACTCATGATATTGCAGAGCTAGTAATAACTATGGAAAACACACACCCTTGCTGCCACAGTGTTGTCAGCGCAACAAGATGGAAACACCTGCAGAGTGTGTGACTGAGTGACATGTCCCTTTCACCTCGTTCTTCTCCTTTCTCTCCCTGCACTTCTTAATTCTCTTTATTTCCTCTCCTCCTATCGCTCAAAATCAAACCAATTAGAAATTACATTATCATGTACATGGGCTCACACACACTCTTCCATGTTTTACTCACAGGCATGCTTTGCAAGGGTGTAGGTTTGGTTCCTGAATTTACCTGGCAAATAATACATTTAGCATAAAAAAAGAGATTAGAAATGGTGTTTTAGTCTCCTGAAAACTGCTGAAAATTATATTTTGTTTCATTGATTGAGAACTGAGAACTTACATCTTACATCTTTAACCACAAACAATAAGATAGAGTAAACGCAGCATGCAAAGACTAACACTAGAATATCGTTAGTCATCAAAAATCAATTGTTGTCTCAGAAACATTGCCCTTTGATCAAAATTATGACATTACACATCTTCACCTATAAATCAAAACACTAATTAAAAGGGGTTTTTTTCCAAAAAAAATGCAAAAGAGACATGGAAAAAAGTAAAATAGTAAAAACACATACAAAACAAACAAACAATGAAATAAAAGGGTCCTTTCTGAATACAAGCAGGAATCAGATCAGCTTTTCTGTAGCCTGAGAGGCAAAACCTGGGGCAAAAAAGAGACAACCAAACCCTCGCTGCAGCTCATGAAACTTAATATTGCTGTGAGCCCATGGTTACAGTTAAAGGCTACTCAGCACAGAGGTTCTCTCATGTGGACTCTGAGCAGTAAGATGACTCTGTTTAGAGAGACTGTAGCACTCACATTTAAACTGTATAACAGAAAAAGTGAGGGGGGCATGTCCCCTCCAATTCCCAATGGAAATTACACCCTTGCACATGTGTACAGCATTATATCAACAGCAAAATGACTGAGTGACCACAAAAGAAGAGTGCTAATGAAGGCCGATCCTTAAGCGCAAAACCAGATTTAAGTGAACAGTCCAGATGGAGAAGCTTCACAAAGCCTGTGACCTGGATAGAATAAATAGGTATCATTTTAATTAGACTTCTCTCCTTCACTCAGACACATCAACACAACCCTTTCCCACACTCAGTGGGCCGTCACTGCTCTCTGCTTCTAATACTCAAGCTGGAAAAACACAGCGGCTGTAACTGAAACATCGTAAAAGTTTACTATTGGTGGACAAAAATCACAATATGTGTAATTTTATGTTGCGATAGCAATATATATCGTAATATAATACATTTTGTGGATATTAAATAGAGAAACTGTTTATACATAAAATAATCAGAAGGGGATGTCTGTTTGTAGTTAATCCAGTGAATTAAATACGTGAAAAATCAAAAGTACCTCATCACGTCAATGTAAAACTCATGTAAATCCAGTATAACCATCAAGCAGTCCTGCTCACTGATTCACAACATGACCCACATGGGGCTAACACAACCAAAGATATGAATGGATGGCTAGATGAGGATAGCTGCCTTGGTAGACACAGTATGGGAACATCTATGAAGAATCTAGACAAACTTCTAGTGTCTTACAGTATGTATTGCCACATTGTCCAACCCTAATGTCTATCAAAATCAGTTTCTGATCAATCTGAGATGAGACATGGGCCATGCCGTTGCAGAATCCTGCTTCACTGTAGATTTAAAGCAGCCAGTTTAAATAGCTGCTCAGTAGGTTTGGGAGTTTGAAGAGGCTGAGAGAATGTAGTTATCGTCTAAATACTCCCTGAAGTTCACTGATTGGTCTGATATGTAAGATAAGGCTCCTTTGTTGCCATTGGATGTGTTACAGACTGAAAACTTTAGCAAAATATAAACTTGGCTGTGCGAGGATACATTTACATACATAAAGTCAGACACAATCTGCCAACACTGAGAGCACGACACTTTGACAGTGAGAAAAGTAAGCAATACTTAACGCTCAAACCAGACACTTCATCATTTCGCCCTTGTTTGCGCTCAAAACCTGTTCTGTGCTCATGAATGTGTCCCTGCATGCTGCTGCTCTCGCCCATTAGTCAGTTAGTATAGAACCTGCCTTACTTCTGAGCAAAGACATGCAGCTGTGCAAGTGTATATGCAAGTATGTAAATGTGACTCCTTTAGAGATTCGTGTTTGAGTTTGATGAGGTGCACACTCGCACATACCATACCAATACATTTCCATGGCATTTAACACTGTCCATATCCTGCTATAAAATGGCATATCCTATCATACGAAGACTGAAGCTGCAATATGATTTACTAACAATGGAAAAAATGACTATACTTAACAAGTGTGGCTCATAGTGACGAATCCACAGAGAATTATCACCCACTCTGCAGTTCCCTTCAGCTCTACGGAGTGTTTTAGCCTCTTTTAGCTAACTGTTTTGGTTTTACAGCCCACAACGTTACTGTTTTGGTTCAGTCTCATAGCTCTCATTAGCTTTGTTTCCAGCAGCAGCAGGCAGCTGTTTTCAGTGAAAAGGCTCTGATAAACCCACTGTACACTACCTGCCCTGCACCAAACAACAGACAGTCACAGTTAGCGACTGTGTTAGGGATTTTGCCATACCATTTACACCGATGATATCTATCCCTTACCTTAAAACAGTGCTCTCAGATCTAGCATTGCACTCCTAGAATATCGTCAGACTCAAAGGATCAAATGCAGCAGAATCAGAGATACTATTTTTTATTTATTCCAGACATTCTGAACTACGTGGCACCTCCACTACCCACAATGCAACTCAATCTTTGACAGTTCAGTTGGAGATTGGGGTGGGTTATGCTAGTAGCGGCAAAGGTCTGGTAAGCTCACTTCTTTCTAACTCCACACCAACAGATTGTTATCATTTTCAAACTTGTAGTCTTCAACCCCAAAGACGCTGACTCAGTAGTAGCCTACTCCCCAACACCTGGAAACACCATTTGATGTGTAAAATTGCTGGAGATCCCTTTTAATGCCTCTAGGTGTGTTAGGTCATTGTGGGCAATGCTACAAATCAATAAACAGCACTTCTTTATGGAAATATTGGATTTTTAATATTTTTTGTTTACACGTATCTTGAACTGTATGGTATTTAATTTACTTTTATTAGCCAAAAGTAGACATGACTGTCTGGTATTCTATCCATAAATAGTTTCTCAATCTCCAGAAAATGTTCCGTCACAACATATGTCAAAATTGCAATATAAAATTATATATACTATTATAGAGAATTGTATCCACATTACCAACATAAAGAGCTTTGCCCACCACCTCCTCCTAAATTATTCTTGCTATATGTGCAAGAATAATAAGACGACATGCGTACATACAATAACACACATTAGGACTGGGTAAGAAAACAACACAAAAAGATGTTGTGATTAATCACAAATGTTCTGTTGAATGATCCAATACTGATTCTAAAAAATCCTAGGATCATGCTTTTATCTCTTTTCACAGTGAATGAGAGTGTAGGCTGTAGTTACTAAGTATAAATGGTACAGTTTTATTTTCCTCCCTTGCCTATTTTTCTCTAGTGAATTGTGTTCACTATTTAGCCGTTAATGTGCACTTTAATCAGTGTTATATTCAAAAGAAAACAATGGTGTTGCTTCCTTGTGGAATAAAAAGACATTTAAGTTCCCAGGATAAATTCTGAGAAGTGCTTTCACATATTCATTAAATGCACACACACCAACACACTTCCACACATTCACACATCCAGCGGAGTACTTATTTCTGTCTCGTCTTTCTGAGCATCATTGAGTTTTACACAGTGGCTTGGACTCAGCTGCTGTTGCAGTGGATGCATGAAGTAGTGATTTCTGGTGGGCAGGAAGCAACAAGGCTACGTTCATGTTACTCTAACTGTTTATTTTGTGGCATTCCCAAAGCACTAGGCGGCTGCCAAGCTAAACCACACACACTCACACACACACACACACACACACACACACACACACACACACACACACACACACACACACACACACACAGACACACACGAGAGAAAGAGAAAAAAACTGAACATGGAAGAGAGGAATAGGCAGACACAGTCGTAGTGGCCTGACTACCCCCCCTCTCTTCTCAGCGTCAGTTCCAGGTTACACTCTGATTCTCTTTCATTTGGTTCCTCCATCCTTTTCTCTTCATTTTTTATTCATCTGTCTGTGTGTTGGCAGAGAGCTGGAGTATCATGAGGCTCTGCAGCAAAGCCTAGCTGTGCTGCTCTCCTCCTCTTTCATCTCCACGTGCCTCAGGCTAAATGACAACTCCACAAACCAGGCCCTGTTTGTTAACAGTCCCCCTACAGAGGCCAAAGGTCAGCTGGACGTCAGAGTCAGTAAAGTCAAAATCCAAACCAGCCAGGGTGGAACCCTCTTTACCGCCCTTTAGGTCTCTTCTTTTCTATCTGCTTGTTCCAGCTCCTCAGTGAAGCAATATGATGCTTACACAGTGACATGTTCAAATCCAAGCTGCTATGTTTTATATATCTGCATTGTTACATCGAAGAGGAAGTACTTTCAGCCTAGTAAATCACTTTATCCACCTTTTCTCATATTTCAGCCTCACATATATGGTAACTTTGTTAACTTTGGGAGGGAAAAATAAACTTCCAAAAGTTTTCCGATGTGTAGAAGTAGTTAACAGATTTATTTTTCAATGGAACATGTTAAAGTAAAAATACACACTTTCCAGCAGCTCCAGTGGAGTTTGATACCAGAAAATGTTCAAACATCAACAGTAAATGTTTTGGTGTCCATGCCACAAGAACAATGAGGGAGAAATCCAGTGGACAAGAAGATACAGAAACCAATTTCTACACCACAAAAACAGAACAGAGACTCCTGCATTCTAGTAATCTGCGGCCCTGCTGCCCCAGAGAGACCCCACAATACAAAATTGTTGGAGAGATATTTTTATGCCTAGATCAGCGTACATGATATCAGCCCGGTAATGTCATGACCCAACAGATGTGGGGTGTTGAGAGCAAAAGTGAACCCAACAACCGCTGGTTTTATAGTGTTTTATAGTGGACTGACGCAGCATCATGCCAAGCCATGGCAAGACTGACTCTACAATCACCTAACCTGACACAGTGACCATATCAAAAGACTAAAATATTTTATAGTCTCATCTAGAGCATGATCAGTAGTGGAGCTAAACAGGTGAAGTTTGTCCTGGGGGAGGCGCTAGAGGAAAGGCATTTTCCACTACAGGAACTTAATGATCCGTAACTCCGTAACAAGTATAGCCATTGTCACAGGTTCTGCTTTTGTTTCCACTGCACTCCCCCCACTTTGGGGGAAAGTTCTGAACCGACATTTCAGTACTGTTCAGGAGGTGATACTAAATACTAAATTTTTGCAATCCGTGCACATTTGCAAACGACTTCTTTCTTCAGAGAACAAGGAATGGAGCATATCGACAGCAACTGCATCCGCCAAGTAGGTTAAGTCCAATTTATCTAGATTTAATGCTATATTGTGTTTTGAATTGGACGTTTCACAGCTTTCACTGTGTAACATATTTATTGTGCTTGTCACTCCAAAACCAACCTCCTTTACAAATCTGTGGGCACGGATTATAAACCATGCTCTCGGATTTGTAAACCGAGAGTACAGATTTACACATGGCTCTTTTTTTTCCTCAGCTGAGCCCAGGGGGGCTCTGTATCCAGGTACTCTCAGGGGCAGAAATGCTACAGCTGGTAATTAATAACACAGTACATGTGTTTGGATAAGCACTGCAAGGTAGTGTGTTTCAATATAGAAGTGATATTCTGATTCAGGAGACCCAACGTGTGTTTTACTGCATTGCTATGCATTTGTCAGTGTAAACTGTAGATTGTTTGCACAGTGGTGGGGAGTACAGATTCTTCACCGTTACCTCTCCGTTTTCTAATTCAGGAGAAAGTCAAGCAACAAGTTGTTTTTTTGATGGTATGGAGCAGAGAGAGAGTAGGATGCCTTTTCAGTGATTTATATCTGAAATGTTTGGTTTCTAAAACAGTGGAGAACCTCGACCTTAAGGGTCCATGTTACAATTTGTTGAGTTCCTGTAGTGGAAAGGGCTAATAGCGTCATTAATATCAAAAGTTTATCTTCTGGGGAGCATGTGCAGAGAAGATTTAAAGAAACATCATGGTCAGGGTTAAAAGAAACCATTGCTGACTGTTAGCAAGAGACGGAATGCGAACAGCGATCTCCAGTAACAAAGACACTTTGTGTGCCCAACCATTCACCCTGACTTCTTCTCTAATGCCCTCTCTCCACCAGGTTCCTTTCAGGATTCTAGGAACCTTGGTGCCATCTAGTGAACCAGCCCACGTTTCCACCAGTTTTGAGTGGAACCATTGTAATCAAGGATGCGTCATCAACAGAGGGTGTTGCGCAAACGGAAGTAAACTGCAGTAGGAAGATGGCGCATTGCATTGATTACCTGCAAGCTTCTGCTCTGTTATTACAGATATTTGTTTTTATCCAAAAACAAGCATGGACCAACTAATAATGATAAGAAGACGCAGAAGACTATTACCATAGTAGACCATAGGCCACTGTTACCTTCTCCATCCTCTCTTTCCAACTTCTAGCATATGACACACCCACTGATGTCACAGTTCACATGGTCAAGGGACACTTGCTATTTTTTTGGTTCCAGTTGGGAACCCATTTTTCAGGTTCTGAACCGATTTATTTTTGGTCGAAATGCTCCAAATGGTTCAAAATTAAGTGCGCGAACCAGAACTGAATGCATTCCATGTGATGGTTTACGGAACTATATAAATGTCACTCTGCTTCTACCTTTGCAAAAGCAACTGCAAAACGAAGCAAAATAACTGAGAAACAACAATCAATATTCTCACATCCACAGCAGGTCCTTGTCAGGAAAACACATACATGGGTCATGTGTACTGTTCAAGCAAGCAACTGTTGGTTTGGTTTTATGGTGAATTCAGTCTCCAATACACATATTGATGGACTGACATCCCAGCCAGCAACACATTAACAACAAGATATTAAGTTACATATTTCCAAGTTAGGAGGAAATTCCATATTTGTGCTCTGCTGTCTTACCATCACTCATGTTTGCAGTGAAGAGCTTGTCAGCTGCCTCAGTCACTGCCTGTGGTTACTGAACATGTTGCTGAGCGTTTGTCCTGCGTTTGTCCTGCGTGCCCCCCCCCCCGCTATATATCACCATCACTAACCTCCATCAGCTGTGCTCATCATGCATGGATACAGTCCTCCCCATCTCTGCTGCTATAAATCAGTTCATAACTCCTGCACCCACTGAGCCACAGCCACACAGAGAGGCAGGAATTAAAAAACCCAGTGCTGGAAACACGCCAGCTGATAACTGGGAGGTGTGTGTGAGTAGGTGTGTGTCCCGAGTGGAATAATAAGTGATTTGGGGCATATAGCAGCCTGATAGCTTGAGAAAATGATCACATCCAACCTAATATTTCCAGGTTGTCAATAGTCAAGCAAAGTGAAGTCAAAATGGATCACACATACATGAGTGTGAGTGCAGCTAGGTCACACTTCTGATACCTGCCAGGCTTCTATGACTTGTTTTTAAAAAAAGCAACTCACACATACAGGAACAAATTCAGAGGGGAGGTCAAGCTGCAGTCACACGCACACATATTCAGATTCAGAGGATAGATTCCTGCGAGGAGTGTTATAGTGCCGACACACACGCGAGGAGCTGGGAAAGGCTTTAGGGAGTGCTCAGTGAAGCAGGGAGCAAGCATCAAACAGCACCAGCCTGAGAGACACAGAAGAGGACACACACACACACACACACACACACACACACGGGGGGGAGGGCGAGGAAGAGAGGGCGAGACTGAGAGAGAGATGTCAAAAGAGAAGCGGCAGAGAAATTTCTCCTGGGATTTGAGACTTGAGGAGAGGAGGGCAGGCTGGCTCCCACTGAGCAGGAAGGGTCTCACACACACAGAGTTCTGATAGAAAAGGAACTCACAAGCTTTCTCTCACAGGAAACAAAACCAAAAGTTTACCCTAAACATAAAGAAAATAATTAACCTTACTGTGTACAAGCAATTATACGCCAAAAAAAAAAGTTAAATAAAGGGGCACACCATGATTTAATATTGCACTTCCATAATGTTGTGGGACTAAAGATAAAAATGGTCAAAATCAGAGAAGCAGGGGATATCCTGACTCTAAGTCCCTTGAATGAGTCAAAAACTCTGGCTCCTACATTTGACGTCACTGGACAACCATCTTGAGTTGTCCAGTAGTAGATGTAGATGAATCAAAGTCATGAACATGGGAATCATTCCCATCTCTACCATCCATTCCATATGATGTAAACGCAGCATTAGACGCATGGGAAACACCTATGTCTGTCAAACCCCGAGCCCCCAGTATCTGATGCAGGTTTTCTGTTACAAATTTGCAGCCTCCAAGCCCAAGATGAGATACTCAAGTGACATCACTTCAGACCTCCAGAGCCACAGAAGACGACACAGGCTTTTCACAGGCTGAGTGGTAATCAAGGCTACTAAGCTGAAAACTGACTTTAAAAGAAAGAAATGGAGAATATCCACACACTACATTAAACGTCTTGACCCTACCAGGTCTTCATTAAGCAAGTAAGGTTGTGCTGTAGCCCACACAACTACCAATTTGCATCTTCTAAATCTGACATATAAAAATTGGTGGAGAAAAAAAAACAAATTCAAAACCAAACAACACATGTTGTGGCAACTGCAAAGCCAAGTGACAGAAATACAAATATATAGTAGAAGGGATGTCACTATTTCTACCAGATATAATAACCAGGGATATCATACAAACTGCCATGAGAACTCATTATTGTACACATTCATGAAACCCACATATATTCTCAATGTTTGTGAGTGTATGTAGTGTAGTGGGAAAAGACAAAATGTAAAGCACAGAGGCCTACTAGTAGCACCTACTGGGACTTTATGCAGAGAGAACGAGAGAAATGATGAGAGAAGTGACTGAAAGAAGACAGAGACCAACACACAAAAGTCAACAAGGAATTCCACAGCTCCTCTAGACTTTATACAGACTGGTAACCAATTAAAGGACACACCTGAAAAAAAGAATGGAGAAACATAAAAACTACAGCTTCTATACAGAATGCTAGGGCTCACTGAGTGGCTTGTCACTGTACTCATTCAGCCATGGTTTCATCCAGCTTGACAGCAACATTACCAATATTTACTGCATTATGTCTAACACAACACATCCATAAAGTCCCCCAGTTCTGCATCTTCTCACCATCATCCACTGCTACTGCAACAACTGCAGCATTGTACATGTCAGGAGTTGTAGATATAACCGAGTACAGAACTGTAATCTTTCAAATCACTGTTTGACAAACCCTTGCTAGTTCCTCTTGATGGTGAAATATCAAACCAAGTCAACTGTTTTTCTTTTTCTATTTGTGAGCAACAGTAACATGCAACAACAACAACGCTAAATAACTAAAGTACATTATACCACTAATACAATAAAAAAGAGGCACAATGGTTTACTACTACTGTTTTAGATACAACAAAGTGGGTGTGAGAGTCCTGCTGATCAGATTTTGAAGAAATATGGATTTTTTTCTTTGTTCCTGAGCTGATGTGGACAGCACGAGCAGCAACTACAACAGCTGAGTGGTGAAAGCAATGTGGAAGTTGCAGCTCCTCTAAGGCCTTGTTCAGACTGCCAGCCCAAATCCGTTTTTTTGGCATATCCAGATGGTATCCAGATTGATTTTAGAAAGTCTGGACAGCAAAAAACACATGAAAAGTGTTTTTTGCAAATGTCTGGACGCTGTGCCGGGTCCAATCAGATTTCAAAGTGTCTTTTGCGTCACAACACGACACACAACGATGACGTCAAATCCAGAGTAACGGAAGTGCATCAGAGCGGCTGTATACCCGTCTCCTCCATCCCACCAGACAAACTCAGAGTTCTGCACAGCAAATTGATAGTGTGATTGTTTGGAGGGCGAGATGATCTCCATTTCTCATGCTTCTGTGTTGTAAAGCCGCGTCACCAGCGTATGTAGTTACTGACGCCTACGTCGTTACCACAGCAACCCATGCAGATAGGTTTGTCATGTCTGGACACACAAATCTGATCTGATCACTTGCAAATAACAGTGTGGACAGTGTCTTAAAGATCTGATTTGAGAAACAAATCTGATTTGCCTGCAGTCTGAACAAAGCCTTGTCTCATAGATGCTGGCTCCACAATAATCTGGCAACATGGAAATCAAAGGGAAAACCCCCCATGTGTCTGTAAAAATAAAAAGTCAAGACAGTCCTTCTGAACAGATAAAGCCCTCAACAGCTGGTTTAATTTCTTCATTTGTGATTTCAACCTTTTGAACCAAATTCGCAATCCTTCTTAGCAGAGTGCGAACTCAGTACAACATAGTCCCCACCTAGCTCACTGACCCAAAGTATGAATATACACAGAACATGTGTATGCCAAATGGAAATAAAAAAGACTGTAGGAATTACAAGTCATGAATTTTACCTTGTGTTGTTTGTGCGATTGTTGCTTGATCAACACATTTTTTGACAGAATTAAGGCCCAGAATGTCCCATATATATGATTCTGGAACATTGAGTCTTCTCTATTCATTCATATACACTTTCAAATTGCATTAAACCTATCTTTCATAAAAGCTGTACCAGAACATGTATAGTAACACTTGTATGCAAACTGATGGCCTATCTGAGTGCCCCCAAATTACTCTGAAAATAACAATATATGGTGTGCCTTGCTAAGACATGAAGTGACTGTGCCATAAGTCTGTAAATGGAGTAAAAGCTGAGCAAAAAAGCCTAAGGTTCAAAAGGTTAATAGCTATTGTTCCATTAAGAAGATATTATGGCTTAAAAAGGTTTACAAGGGTGTTTGCCTTGATTGACAGGCTTTCACTCTTTCGTCTAACACAGCAGTGAGCAGTAAACTCCAAATGTTGGGGGGGCAATCATAGTCAGTTACTTCATGTTTTCCTGAAGTCAATGGGACAACCAGGCAAGTAACAGGCTGTATACAGGTTTTCATTTCACTAAGAGCCATGCTGTGCCTTGTTCAACTGAGTGAAAGTGACTAAACATTCTACCATGATACACGAGAAGCTGCCATCGGTGAATGCAGGAGCAATTAGTTTAGCCGTGCAGACCTAAACACCTTGGCAGGACGTCAAAATCTTGGTTGAACTGTTTTGAAAGGCATTTGGAAGACATTGCAGCAGCTCTGAACACTGATCTGAATCAAAATGAGAAACATGCAACAACCCAACTGAAAATGTGGCCAGTCCTCCATGTTTCACTTCCCCCTGAAACAACAGTGGTTTGGACTGGAGTAGTCATATAGCATGGACAAAAGTCTCTTCCTCATATTCCACTGGAGCTTTGCATGCTCTGAAATCAGGATTGCGTCAGTGATTGTTGTTGAATCAGTGTGGTTTCAAACTAAATGCATAGTCTAAAGTGTTGCCAAGAGACGGCATTTCAGCTGAGGAGCCAGTTTACCCCCCGAGTGGGCTTTATTACAGCAAACCAACATGTTGGCAACCCATGTTTAGAAGGATCCTAGCAGGCTTTACAATGCAACCGAGGATATAAACAGTTTCAAAATGGAAACTTGAGGATCAAACAAAGGCAGGAGCAGTTTGACCCCCACCCTGAAGGGTGGGCCTGGGGAATGACCGCCTGTCAACGGGTATTCAGAAGGCAGAAGTGTTATTGTCAACACCATGGATGTCGAGGGAGCAGCAAGGCCAGGATTCCAATAATGGGCTGATAGAAGAGTGACCGAGCAAGAATTTGGGAGGAATTTGAAGGATTTGAAGAAGTGGTGATGATGCAGTGTTGTTCAGTGAATATGATACTAGGCCTAATTGTTCAGAGTCAAATGCTCAAATGCTGCTCATTGTATACTGTGAATGTGGCAGCATGAATCCTTAGCCTGCAGTCCAGTCTGAGTCAGCCAATACCAGAAAAACAGCAGTGGCTATCTATTCAGACCTAATGTCCCCTATCAATGCCTATCCTCACTTGTAACTAAATGCAGAGATTGCAGTTGACATCTGGTACAAAAATGTGTTGCAAATGACCATTTCTGACCAGTTTCACCCCACAATCATAACTCAAGTTGTCTGTCAATGCACAGAGAATAAAAACACATTTGTGTTCCAACAAACGACTAGAGAGGAGGCTTGTGGCAATTTTCTGGTACCTCACCTCGGGTTTGGATGAGGTGGTCTGTCAATCCGCTCAAATTTACTCTACACCAGTGCTTCCAAACTTTTACTTTGGAATGAAACCCCATGAAATGAAGCAATGTCTACTTGTGGACTATCTGGTGTTCTGCTACGCAACCCAATTATACCCGACATAGTATGGGGTTTCGGGTTGGGTTTGGGCAAGCTCTGGGCTTAGATCAGTGGGACGAGAGAGAAAGTAGCCAATGTGCATTATGTTGCATTATCCTGAAAAACAAACAATGAGTAATGGTTGAAATAAAGCAAAAATATACCTTCAGGTCTCAGATCGGGCTCTCAAATTTGGCAGTATCAGTTGAGGTCTGCCGGGTCAGACATTGGTACATGGCGGGTTCAGATCTCAGTTTTAGGCCCATACAGAACTCCCTTGTGACCCCTCATCACAGTCTATGAGTTGTGAGCAGTTCAACCATAAGGTGATTTCTGCTTTTTAGATTATTTAGAGTAATTTTCAGATGCCTGAAGAAGTAAACTAACCAACATTTCACAAGGAAAAAGCGAAGATCAGGGCTGAGCATGCTGGTGCCAATGCAGTACTTGAGTTTCAGTACTGAAACTAAAATCAGCCATACAAAAACTTTAGTTTAGTTTAGTTATGATTTTGATTATAAAAATCTTATCAAAGAATACATATATAAGGCTATGAATCTGACCAAGTATTCAATACCACCCTCTGATACTCAATGCTACAGACACATTTCAGTCAGTAATCCAAAGGTATTGAGGATGATAACAAGCCCTAGCAAAGATGAAAGAAAAACCTGAATAATAAACAAATATAAACATCTGTTCTTTTCTTTCCTATCCCGGCAATCATCTCGAAACCCCTCAGTTTTTTTCTTGTGCCTGTGCAAGGATAGATTACCAACTGGGCAAAAAGGACCCCCAAGGTCCCAGACCTGGAGCCCCAGGTTCACTGCATGTTGATTTGTTTTTTGGTCATTTCATTGATTGCAAATGTGTTATGGGAATTTGCACCAGTAAAGTAAAATATCAACTACAGATGAGTCCTGCATTATTATGTTATCATGTTGCCCTGCTTTGTACAGGGGCCCCCATGTCAAAACCTAGTTTAATGCTTATATTATATTGTGCCCATATGGTACATATTCCTCAGTAAAACTGTTTGATCAAACTACCACTAACTAATGACACAGAAAACCTGGGGCCAGGGGGTATTAATCCAGCAGAGAAGTACTGGTCTCTGGATCTGTCACAAAGCTGTCATGGTCTGTGTCTGCTGTTTGCACAGTCTATTTAATGGGAATGGAATGGAATGGAGGCAAAGGGGTACAGACAATGCACAGAGGGCCATAGGTTGTGAGGAGGTCAATACAGGCCCAACAGCAGTTTTTTGCCCATGGCCCTCTGATGTCAATCCACACTGCTGTACAAACTTGCATGCGTCCCTGCGCCCTCTCTGAATGTGTCCTGTTCTGATCCCAACGGCGTCGTCAGTGTGTTCTGGCTGCATTCACACCTGCATTCACAGCTGTCCACTTGTCACATCTGACTGCCAGCAGCTCATTCCAGCGACTGTGTGTGTTTGCATGCGAGCGCTTAACACATGTAACTGTGCTTGTATATTTACATGTCTATGTGCGCACATTCTGCATGCATTCGTATACCAATGAGCAGCGGCTCTGGGCTATTTATAGAGCAGCTATATTAGCTCACCATATGTGTCAGCTGCTGCTCTCAAAATGGCCTCAGACATTACGAGCAACACCAGGAAAACTAGGTAGGAAAGTAGGTAGAACAAATCAAAGTCCCTGCTCACAAGCTCAGAGAGAAGGTGTGTGTGTGTGTGTGTGTGTGT
>LKNJ01003437.1:0-14812 GCA_002120245.1 Maccullochella peelii
TTTATACTAACCTGGCCTTTCTGACTTGACCTTAGCATTTTAGCATTGCATATATAAAATATCCCACAAATTCACTCCATTAAATTAACATGGTCAAGTTATTGCATAAATTTTGTTTATTCTTTTCCCATCAACGCTCTCTTTTTCATACAGTTTTAATGTTAAATTGGTCGTTGTTTCAGCATTGTTTTCCTATCTGAAATTTACTGACAGGTTTTGGCTGTTGAACACAACTGTATTATTGACATTACTTACATGTATGCCTGTGTATTTCTGTTGTGTACATATTGTATTAATTCAACAACTCAAATGAATTATTCTAATTATTATTAAACATTTTACCAGTGCTGCCGGGCTTTGATTGCTGTGTTAGGATGTGGACAGTACTTTTCAAGACCAAACATATTTGGATTTTATGTTTTTACACATAAAAAGCCTTTTCAGCTTTTTCCAACATAGTGAAGACGTGGACGTAGGAAAACTAGCAGTTTTCCTACGTCTTAGTAGAATTTTAGTGTCTTTAAGGCATGGTTACATACCCTTTAGTATTTAATCAGTGATGAAATACAGTTAAAAGTATAATGTTAAAATACAGATTTTGTATTTTGATTGTAGACTCAGTTTTATCCTTGAATGTAGGTCAATTTCACCAGTCAGTGACGTAGAGTGTTGCTTAAATTGATCATTGATTGCTTCATCATTTCATGATTGAGTTTGAACGTTGTCTTTTAGTCATAACACAGGAAACACAGGAGTCTCTACATCCGTATACAGTATGGTTATACTGGTGGTGGTTATATTGTATATATACAAGATGGCCGTAGGTTTGAACTGTGTCAACCGTATACCCTGGCCAATATGCTAGTTTGCTTTCTAGTGGAGAGTTAGACGAGAAGATCGATACTACTCTTGTGTCTGTCCGTTAAATATTAAGCTACAGCCAGCAGACAGTTAGCTTAGCTTAGCACAAAGACTGAAATCTGCTTACCAGCACCGCTGAAGCTCAGCACTTAACATGTTATATCTTGTTTGTTTAATCCGTACAAAAACCAAAGTGTAACAATGATAATTTGCTGTTTTACAGGGGGATACATTCAGGACTATTTCTTGACCGGGACCAGTTGCCAAGCAACTAGCGAAGAATTCAGGAAGTAACTGCTCCTAGTTAAGAAGTAGTCCGGGACATAACACCCTGTAAAAAGGCTAATTGCAGTTTCAGTTTTTGTACGGACTGAACAAACGAGATATGACATGATAAATTAGACTAGCTGTCTTTGTGCTAAGATAAGCTAACTAGCTGCTGGCTCTAGCCTTATATTTAACGGACACACATAGGAGTGATATCAGTCTTATCATCTTATCATCCGGTGAAGAAATAGTCCCTAACTTATCCCCCTGTAAAATGGCAAATTGTCGTTGTTACACTTTTTTTTGGTACGGATTGAACAAACAAGATAACGAGTTAAGTGCTGAGTTTTAGCTGCGCTGGTAAGCGGATTCCGTTATCGTTGGACAGAGCCATGTTTGCTGTTTACTGGATTTCAGTCTTTGTGCTAAGCTAAGCTAACTGTCTTCTGGCTGTAGCTTCATATTTAATGGACAGACATAAGAGTGGTATCAATCTTATCATCTAACTGTCCGCCAAAAAGCGAATAAGCATATTACCCAAAATGTCAAACTATTGCTTTAAGGTTAGGGAAGGATCACATGGTATGGTAAGGGTTATGCAACAAAAAATCACTTGATTAATGTTGGGGAAAGATCATAGTTATATGGTTAATAAAAACACCAATGTTAATTGCAGGGACATGAACTCCAGTGCATGAAAGTCAAACATGTTACACCCTTACTGTCCACCTCACTAGAGGACACTACTTCTTGTGTTGGCACTGAACATTTGCATTGGATGTAAATCGTGAGGTGCAGAATTGTCCAATATAATTCCTTGAGATACTGGGCTGATCTCCCGCTGGCGTATCTGCACTTTGACCACCAACACATTGATAACCAGGTAGCTAACAGCAACACAGATTAGTGACATGTCAACAATATATTCAGTTTTCAAAATGCAAATGACTCAGAGAGTGAAACCCTAATCCTCAAAAAATACAAATACTTTTATATCGTGGGGGTAGAAGTATTAATTTGTAACTTGGCCTTGACTGAAAGTTGATGAAACACCTCCCTCAGACAGTGAGTCAGTCTGTCAGTCCTTTCTTCTACTTTCTCCCTTCCCACCTGGGATTACTCCAACAAGCCTCAACAATTAGCTCAGAGAGACTCTTGTTAGAAAGGTTAAGCACATTGATGTTGACAGGTGACTCAGAGATTACAGTAACATAAATCATGTGTGGGCAGCTGCCATGAGTTTGCTGCTGTCAAGGTGATGTAATCCTGCTCCTAAAACTTTTAAATAAGCATATATCTTGGAATTCCTGGGGAAGACCTTGGATGCTTTTGCATAATTAAAAGCAAACAGGTTGGTGAATGGAGGAAGTACGAGAGGGCGGGAGAGTGGGAAAGATGGTCACACACACAGCATGGAAAGTATATTCCACACTGCTGTTGTTGTATTGTTCTTTGTCCATTTACTGGGCTGTATTTCTCATTTTAATGTATTGTAGACAGGGAATCCCTCCACACACACCCACTCCCACACACATGGAAAGCAGTTCCACAACACTATGTTACTGTTTGGTCACTGAGAAACAGAAATGTTGTTTGGTCTTTGAATCACAGGACACATCTGAATCTGAACTTTCACTGCAGGATGTCAGCAACAAAAATAAAATAATTTAAATAAAAATATAAAGATAAATAAATGTTCCCAGCCAGTCTCTCAGTGCAAGTGTTAGCTAGCAACCTAGGCAACAAGACTCACCTTTGCATTCACAAGTAATTTTGCCACAAAAAAAGAGAGAGATGACATTACCCCATACTGCACTGGCTACTTGCATCTTTTAGAAGTGAATCATTTCACTTTATAAAGCCTTATGTAACCTGCACATTCCTTTATCAGTGACTGCCTTTCATTTTATGTTCCAACTAGAACGCTCAGGTCTTTGGCTGCCTTTATTTCTTTCCTAATGTTTCCCATCTTAGAACAGCAAACCCCATTGGTATTTTAAAAAAGAAATCAAAGACCTATCTTTTAAATCTGGCTTTTAATTTGGAGTAATCCAACCTTATCAGCTCTTAAAGTGGCATTAGACAACTTTTCAGAGTTTCCAAGTGGTATTATTGTTGGCGTCGCTGTTGCAAAGTCAAGCGGATCGCTTTCAGTTTCCCTCAGAGCCGAGCTACTACCAACAACACAGGACATGCTGCATTAAAAGAGAAGAAACAAACTGAACAAACTTGCAGAAAACTTGAAGTCTGCTCTAATTCTCAGATCTTTTAAATCAGGGATTAAATATAGGACTTCTTATTCATATCTTACTGCAAATGCAGTGTAATTATTACTGCCCTCCTATTGAAATGTGTCTTTGTATATTGCCTTGAGTTTCTTTTCTTAATCCCTTTTATGTCTTATGTAAAGCACTTGAATTTTTAAATGCTTTGAAAAGTTCTGAGTAACTACAGTTTCGTTCGACTTTCCTGTTCCAGGCATAATGAGGTCATTATATCTGTAGATTAAAATTACTCGCATCAAATACAATTATGCAAGTCTCCCACCTAATCTTTGGTCGTTTGTTAATTTTAAACTCTACATATGTCACATTATGTGATGAAACATGCCTCACGTAGCCTTGAGGAACGGCTGGTGCAACTGGTTTCAGTAGACCTGGCATCAATAAATGTTTGTTTGTCAGAGACTTGAGACTTGCTTGAGATACATTGGGTAATCCATCAGAGTATACATTTCACCGTCTAAAGTTTTTTGTCAAATCAGCGCCTCCAAGAGTTGCTGATTATAAGAATTAACCCAATTTCAACCAATCCCAGCCATATTTGCGAGAGTTTGCATTTTTTTAAATCCTCACAATTAATTCACAAGTAGTATTAAACTAGAAGAATGCTTTCCAATCTCTGATCTAATACCTTTAGTTAATGACCATTTGCTATGAAGCTTCCTGTCAGCACTAGACAGCATGCTAGAAAGCATGCACGGCACCTTAAAAACCCAACATCAGGTATGCTAACATGCTCACCATGACAATGTTAAGATGGGGATGTTTAGCAGGTATAAAGTTTACCATGTTCACCATCTTAGTTAAGCGTGTTAGCATGCTAACGTTTGGTAATTAGCACGAAACACGAATGGAATGATTTCCAAATAGCAGCCCTGTTGTATACTAGATTTCTGCAAAGTCACAATGTTCAGTTCAGGTGTTGACACAACTCTAATTTCTGAGGCCTTAAAATTTTGTAGTGTTAACAGTAATATATCAATCGGATCCCATATACGCGCCTTGATTTGTAACTTTGACCTGCAGGTCTGCCAGGGCTCGTGCTGAAACAGGAATGCATTCTTGAATTTGTCAGTTTGATGGGCTTCAACGGAAATGCATTTACAGAGATTGCTGAAGCTATGATCGTGCCTTTAGGTCATGTTCACACCTTGTAGTCGAGACCGAGGAGAAAACAGCAATTAACCCACGGTTGGTGGTCGGTCAAGTGTGAGCTTTGACAAGCTCACAAGTAAAACTAGACACTGCTGCCTATAAAAAAAAATTGCACACTACACAAGTTGTTCCAATGAATCATCATGTGAAAGTTAGTCTGATGAAGTAAGTTTGCTTCTAAATTTATCCTGCCTTGGCCAAGCTGCTACATGCTTTGCACCCGCTGATTCACAAATAAAAATCTATTGTGGTTAAGCTAACATTTCATTGGGGGTGGTGTGAATGATTTGTGTGTGTGTGTGGGCTTGTGTTGCTATCTTTGTGAGGACCAATTTCAGTTTTTAACCATTGTAGTGGGGACATTTCTGCATTGTGAGGACTCACTACTTCAAAGGACTGTTTGAAGGTTAACACTTGGTAATAGGTACATTTCATTTATATATTTAATATTTAATTATATGTTAATTACTGAGCTTTAGAGGTGTCGGTAGGTGTATTCTTTAACTTTGGAGAACTTTCTCCCTATTCTTTTAAATATGAGACACAAGTCCATATACAGTTTCCTCTAAAGATTTTGGACTTATCATCAGTATTACTATCACATTGCTATTACTTTTATTTGTATTAACATTAATACTATTTCCACTACTGCTGCTTTACATCTGTATGTAGAACTGAACTGTGCTGTGCTACTGCATGTTCACTTTCCTCATGCTCTCTCTCTCTCAACCCAACCGGTCGAGGCAGATGACCGCCCACCCAGAGCCTGGTTCTGGTTCTGCTGGAGGTTTCTTCCTGTTAAAAGGGAGTTTTTCCTTGCCACTGTTGCTTGTGCTTGCTCTTGGTGGGAATTGTTGGGTCTCTGTACACATAAGGAGTTGGTCTAGACCTGCTCTTTGACAAAGTGCCCTGAGATAACTTTGTTATGATATGGCGCTATATAAATAAAACTGAATTGAATTGAATTGAATTGAAAACTTTGGTTTCAAGTTTTTTTTTGTATAAAACAACCTATGCTGAGAGAAACACTTTCTAGGTTCTTTTATTCTCTGCTAACTTCAAATGTTTTGTCTTAATTTTCACATTGAAATACAGTCCTTTTTTATATGGAATGCTGAAATGATGTCAATATTATTTATCAAACCCAAAATAACAAATTTGTCTCAAAGGCTTTACAATCTGTACATCATACAGGACTCTCTGTCATTAGATTCTCTGTTTCTAACATATAAATTACACAATAATAATTGAATCTGGTGGTTAGACTGATCTGTGAACAGTCTGTAATCAGTTTAGTTGTGTAATGTGTGAATGCTGGTCACAGTTTATTTTAAAGGGACAACATGCAGAGGAAATCAATAAAAACCAGAGCAGATCAGTGGTGACTGTGCTCTCTTATTACTGCACATCATCTTCTTCTTGTTGTTGTTGTTGTTGTTGTTGTTGTTGTTGTTGTTGTTGTTGTTCTTCTTCTTCTTCTTCTTCTTCTTCTTCACGTCTTTTTCTCGCACATAGTGAAAGAATCATGGAGACAGTTGACACAGATGAGTTTCAGCCTGTTTCTCTGTCACACTGACAAACTGAGGACCAGTGCTTCATGTTGAACAGCAGTTAGGACTCATGTTGGATAGAAAATCATTCTGTGTTTCTTCCTCCAGGGTGGACCATGGTGGAGAGCTAAGGCTAAAACCTGGTCTGAGGAAGTGTAAGTGTGGTTTCAATCTGACTAATGATGACAAAACAGCACACAGTCAGTTTCTCTCCATCAGATTTCTGTGAACTCACACTGAACACAAACACAATAAACATAAACCTCAAACTGTCTGACAACAACAGGAAGATGACATATATGACAGAGGAGCAGCCATATCCTGATCATCCAGAGAGCTGCTGTGTAGAAATGGTCTGACTGGTCGCTGTTACTGGGAGGTCGAGTGGAGAGGAGAGGTTTATATATCAGTGACTTAGAGGAATCAGAAGGAGAGGATACAGTAATCACTGCTGGTTTGGAATGAATGATCAGTCCTGGAGTCTGAACTTCTCTGATGATGGTGGTTACTTTGTCTATCACAATAACAGAGAAACAGTCCTCTCCTCCTCCTCCTCCTCCGTCTCTAACAGAGTAGCAGTGTATGTGGACTGTCCTGCTGGCTCTCTGTCCTTCTACAGAGTCTCCTCTGACACTCTGATCTGCCTCCACACCTTCAACACCACATTCACTGAATCCTGGGTTTGGGTTTGGGCTCTGGTCTGGTTCCTCAGTGTCTCTGTGTTCTCTGTAGGAGGGAGACAACTTCCAGTCCTGTGGTTCAAATGTTGGTGGTGGACGAGGCTTCACTTTGGTTAACATTTGGCTCACTGATTGTGCCTTTAATGTCAGAAATGTTTTTTTCTCCTTAGAAATGTTGAAATGATCTCTTCAGGGCTGAACTTGTTGTTTAAACTGTGTTGACTTTGATGTTCACTTTAATAAAGTTTTCTTAGAGCAGCGTCTATAAGCTGCTAATGTTACACCCAGCTCTGGGCCATGACCTCTGCTCCCTGGTTTTCCAGCCCTCTCGGTCCCTGCCTGTCTTTTCCCCGCCAGTCTGTATGAGCCACCTGCGGCTCATTAGTAATTAGCCCTTCATTTCCAGCAGGTGACATAAATACCTGTGGATGCCCTGACCCCAGTGCCAGTTCGTCTTTGGTCTCCTGAGTGAACGTACTAGCATTATTCTGTTTCCTTGTGACTTACCTGTGTATGACTTCGCCTGCTCTTTGGACTACCCGCTTGCCTGCTCCTCGTCAGACTTGTTATCTGGTGACCTGTATCCTGTGTTCTTGTTGCTTTTTGAAAGTAAAGAACTATCTTCTCCACACTGTGGTTTGCTGGTCGTGCTTTTGGGTCCTACTGTGTTCTCCAGGTTGCGGAGCGTGATAGCTAATGGCTGCAGTGGTTTCATTTAGTTCAATAAAAGCTTTAGGAGTTGATGTGAACATGAGTTCAACAAATTGATGATAACATTCTACATGGTTTTACAACTGTAAATCTGTTTCAGTTTGAAAAATACTGTATGTTAAAATTGTGTGTTTGAGAGGTCTAAAGGAGGTTATAAAGAGGTTATAAAACTTCATTAATTAGAGAACTTTATTGTCCGTCGCAAAGTGCTTGAAATTTGTCTTTGCGACGTACGTATGTAGCAAAAATATAGACATAGAGTTAAAAGATAAATAAATATATACACACATATTTACACATATGGTTAAGAGCAGTTCGGCTGTAAAGTGCAAGCATATGCAAGTGTTAGAGTACTAATTCCTCATAGCTTGTTTATCATGGTAACGGAAGCTGGTATGAATTATTTTTTGAATACATTTGTCCTGGCCCGAGGGTTTTTATAAGGACAGAGATGGATTGAGTTGTAAAGCATCACCAGATGTTAGTCTCCTCCCATGTTCAGCTCCAAAGAGCTCTCATCAATGAGGATGACCAGAGAGTCCACATACTGGCGATATGTTGACAAGGAATTCAGTCAGGTGGGCCACATCATTTGCATACTTAAAACGTGCAGTTTGTGTAGATGGAAAACAGAATGGAAGATATGACGCAGCCCTGTGTTTAACAATATTTGAACCATTAACCATTTCATGATGTGGCCTATCCTGCAGGACGTTTTCAATCCATAGCACCAGTACTGGGTTGACCTGTAGTCCAGAGAGGCAGTTAAGCAAAGTGTGTATGTTCACTGTATTAAAGCCATCATGCATTTCATGCGCAGACCTACATTAATCTCAGCCCATGTTACAAACCAGCACTCTAGAGGTTAGGGAAGCAACATAAAACCAGATGGAGTTTGGTAAAATAAAGTTCCATCCATCCATTTTCTTCCACTAATTTGGGGGTGGGTCACGGTGGCAGCAGGCTAAGCAGGGTTGTCCAGGCGTCCCTCTCCCCAGCAACACTTTTCAGCTCCTCCTGGGGGATCCCAAGGCGTTCCCAGGCCAGATGAGAAATATAATCCCTCCAGCGTGTTCTGGGTCTACCCCAGGGTCTCCTACCAGTTGGATGTGCCTGGAAAACCTCTAAAGAGAGGTGTCCAGGAGGATCCTGATCAGACACCCAAACCACCTCAACTGGCTCCTTTCGATGCGAAGAAGCAGCGGCTCTACTCCGAGCTCCCTCTGGATGTCCGAGCTCCTTACCCTGTCTCTAAGGGTGAGCCCAGCCACCCTTTGGAGGAAACTCATTTTGGCCGCTTGTATCCACGATCTCATTCTTTCGATCACTCCCCAAAGCTCATGACCACAGGTGAGGGTTGGAACGTAGACCGACTGGTAAATTCAAAGCTTTGCCTTCCGGCTCAGCTCCATCTGATTCACAACGGTCCGGTACAATGCCCGCATTACTGCTGATGCTGCTCCAATCCGCCTGTCCATCTCACGCTCCATTTTACCCTCACTCGTGAACAAGACCCCAAGATACTTGAACTCCTTCGTCTGGGGCAGCAGCTCACTCCCAACCCAGAGGGGGCAATCCACCGTTTTCCAGCAGAGAACCATGGCCTCATGCTTGGAGGTGCTAAAAGTGACTCAAAGTGAGCCACATTTGGGCAAATGCACTCGAGCATCAGCATAACAAACAGGAAGTGTCATGGAGAAAAAAACAACAACTCCTCAGCACAATTTAATAAGTCATGCTGCCGAGGAATGATACTGTTGATGACAAGATTTTATGAACTGGATGACATCTGCAGTATCATCAAAGGTTTTACAGTCAAACAGTCCGTTATCTTATAAAATATGCTGAAGAGATCTCAAAGATAACACAATGTTTGTGTGTGTTTGAAGTAAATCTCAGTCCAAGATCAAACTCACACTGTCTTAAATCCAAGATCCACAGTGAGATTGTGAAGGGATTGAGACTAAAGCAATAAGCCCCAAGAGACCTAGGAGCTTTTAGAACAGCTAAGCTCCGCGTTGTGCCTAACAACGCCCCTTAGCTGTTCTAAAATCACTAAAAACCACGGCCTCTTGGGGCTTGTTGCTTTTATAAAACTGTTCCTCAGTAGAAACAGCAGCAGTTCTCTACAGCAGTAGAAAGTAGAACACAGTAGAACCAGCAGCTGCAGAACACAGTAGAAACAGCAGGAGTAGAACGCAGTAGAAACAGCAGCAGTAGAACACAGTAGAAAGTAGAACGCAGTAGAAACAGCAGCAGTAGAGCACAGTAGAAAGTAGAACGCAGTAGAAACAGCAGCAGTAGAACACAGTAGAACACAGTAGAAAGTAGAATGCAGTAGAAACAGCAGCAGTAGAACACAGCAGAACACAACAGAACCAGCAGGCGAAATGTGTCTTATGTGTTCCAGTTCTTAATTTTTAAATTTTTCGTTGCCATCTCTAATTCAAAGAACCAGAGTTACATTTGTAACTTTTAAAATTAGCGCACACGCACGTGCGCAGATGTGGCGGCTGGTACGGCGGTGACCTCTGACCCCGCCCACATCATGCGGACGTAATAGAGGACTGTGGTCAGCCCACAGGCTGTGATTCACCGCAGAAACTTTCACCAACTGTTTGTTGCCGAGTTCAAATATTGAACAAAACTTGAACTGTAAAAACAAAAGTTATTAAAGTTTTTACCGAGGAGACAGAGACAGCTCTCACGCCCTACCGTTATCACGGTAAGGATACATCTGACCCGTTTTCCCGCTAATCTCTTCATCTGACGTTAAATGTAAACCTTTCTGTCTGAAATATTTATGATTTAAACGTTCATGTGAGCAAATACGTGAAGGCTTTTAGGAAAGCCTTGTGTGATGGTGAAACGTCAGTTGCTTTCGTTGCCGAACTTTGTAGGAAAAACTATTATTTTAAAACTCCATAGCTCACTGGCAAATAATACCTGTCGATTCATTCCAACAAAAACACTTCCTGAATCAGTCTCGACCAGACTGTCATTCGGCATGTGTTTAATCGGTCAGGCATTCCTATTTAAATAAAGAAAATATCCTGAAATCTGCTTTTCTTGTTACTTTAATAATCCGAATCCACCAAAATATACCGCGGACGGCTTCAGACAGCTGCGTCATTTATAGAGTTGACATAAAACAACTGACGTTTTACAGAAATTAAGAGCTTTTTGATGGATTTTTACTATGCAGAGTTCACCAGGATACTCTATGTATTTCGATAATATTCAAAGATATGTTCTACTTTGTGTGTGCTTTTGCTGAAGGGCATAGAGACAATAAATTCTGCGAGTTTTAAGGGGAGTCTGGTATGAGGAGGGTGGAACGAGCCTGAGCACAGTGCCAGCCAGCTGGCTGGGTCAGCGGCCGCCGCCTCAAGACACTCTGATAATCAGTCTGACAAATCACTTTTTAATGCTCTCAGGCGTTATTGATCCAACAGTGTGAAAAAACACAGTAGCTGTCTGTTAACACGGACGTTCAGTTTCTGTGATTGTTCTTCAACATTAAACTCTGTATTCTTTAACATTTGAGTTCAGAGTTTCCTGTTTGGTGTTTGTCTTAAATCAATGAGTAAACATGGACTTCGTGAAAAGATAAAGTGAATTCAGGCAGTTTTCTTGTTGTTGCTTCTCTAATGTCAGTTTAACACTAATATTAATTAACGGGTCATATTTCATGAGATCCTTCAGTGTTAAAACAAATTAAAATCTTTGTAATTTGACTTTTTAAAGTGTCGGGACTTTAAATAGTTTCATGTTTCCTTGTTTCTCTACAGTTTATTCATCTTAAGTTGCTCATAAAGTAACGCTTTGTTTTACAGGTCGGTTTCTTCACTTAGTGGAAATAAATCTGTTCCTGAGACAAAGTTTAGATCTTTGTGTTGATCAAATTAAAAAGTAAGTATTCGTTATCTTTCGTTTATTGTTGGAAATATATTCTTCTTTATGTACGGCTGAGCTGCTGAGTTTCATCAGGAACATGAGTTGAGTTGATGTCGAACTCCAGAAATAAGAATATAAATATAAATGAGACTTCCTGCATCACTGACCTCATTAACACCAACGTCACAAACACACAAAACATTTCTACCTTATTTCAATCTGAATGATTTGTATTTTCATACTGAAAAGTGAAATATCAATAAAGTTTTTGTTTTCATGAGAAACACAGAAGAGAGAGCGTGCAGAGGAAACTCTACCTCGGCTGGCATGAAGGAATTTCTCCACCCAGTCCGTCTGTCGCCACACCTGCACACACTTACCTGTTCACACCTGAGAGACGCAACCCTGGGCTGAAGTTCACGGGCTGAAGTTCACAGTCTGTACAGGAAGTAGAAACGCTCACTTCCTGTCCGATCAGATGCTGATTTAATAATTCAGTGTGACATCAGATTCTTTTAACTTCATATGAAGCTGACGACCGTTTACTGTTTGTATTCAGTATATTTATCGAACGCTCCTTCAGATATTTAGTTTAATACAAGAAAAGCTGCAAATATTCGCTCGTTAAAATCGATGCGTTGACAATAATGTTGAAAGAAGCTGCAGCCGGCAGATGTTTTTCATTCTTGTTAAAAAAAGACAAATAAGCGACGGTCAGAAGTTTTTGATTCTTTTTCTGCTGATCGACTGATTGATCAGAATAAAACAGACTAATAAATCAGTTTCTATAAAATTTTTCTGATCAAACATCTGAACCAATCAGATCAGAGGACCGCCAGGTGTTTCATCATGCACTGGGCTCTGGTTCGCATGACGTCGGAAATCTACCCAGCATGCATTGTGTTGCGTGGCATTCAGTCGCTGCTGTCTCCATTTTTATTGATTAGCTGAGTTTACTGATCGGTAATACTGCAGGGCTTTGATAGGTTTCAGAGCGCCCTACTGAGCATGTGCAGTGACCTGGAGTCTGTTTCCTGTTCATATGACAACTGTCAACAGGACGTGCTTCGTTCTTCTTTGTGTGTTTCTTGCTGCTGCTGTCAGCAGGTCCAGTTTCTGCTTAACACACACACAGTAACACACACAGTCACACACACACACAGTAACACACACACACGGTCACAGGACTGGCTGTCTGGTGACTCAGCATTGAATATCAGCTGATACAAATCTTCTTCTTCTTCAGTGATTAATCGTCAGAATGCAGCGTTTGTTCCTGAACTCTTCTGGTTTCTCCGGAACACAAAGACATCATGTTGGACTTTTATCCTTTTTTTTCCAGCAGATGAATCAATAATGACAATGATGATTATTTAAAAACCACCAATCAGTCGGCTCACTGACTGTCTACAGACCAACGGGTGGAAGCTGATTGGATGTTTTAAGATCAATAAAAACCTCCTGTCTCGTCTCTGCAGCTTCTCGTCGCCATGGCAGCCAAAACCAAATGGGGGGCGGTGAAGGACTGTGTGACGGGAAGTCCCGTCCACGACCCGGACGCCACGCTGGAGGCAAATCTGGAGAACGCCGACCCTGAACTCTGCATCAGGCTGCTGCAGGTAGGACTGCTGCCCCCTGGTGGCCGCTGCAGGGAGCTACACCTGAACAAGAAGAACCGAATGTGTTCTAGAAGAACCAGCAGCAGAAACTGTTTCATCAGCAGAGTGTTGTTCATACACTGATGTTAATGTGTGATATTGATCCAGCAGCCCGTGTGACTGCCAATAATCCAATCATTTAACCAACATAAAGTTACAAAGGACAAACCTTCAAAATAAAAGACTAATCACTGAAATACCCAAATTTAAGTTGTTTGGGATCTCAGCAGAAACACGAGAAGAAGTCGCTAAAGGAGAGAGCGACTGCTGGTCGTTATGATCCTCCTCTGACCTCTTCCTGTCCCCTTCAGGTTCCCACGGTGGTGAACTACTCCGGTTTGCGGCGGCGGTTGGAGGCCAGCGACCAGGCCTGGATGGTGCAGTTCCTGGAGCTGCGGGGTCTGGACCTGCTGATGGAGGCGTTGGAGCGTCTGTCTGGTCGCGGCTGCGCTCGCATCGCCGACGCTCTGCTGCAGCTGACCTGCGTCGCCTGCATCCGAGCCGTCATGAACTCATCCGAAGGACTGCACTTCATCCTGGACAACCAGGGCTTCGTCAGGACCCTGACCCAGGGTGGGTTCATCGGTCTTAACTATTGGTTCTTCTCTCTCCTCCATGTTGACATGCAACATCTTACAAAACATTTCAAATCCCTCCATTCTGTTTCTTTGGTTCTTCGGGTGAATTTACACACCTGACTCTGATTTGATGTTGTGTGCTCCTATTGGTTGTTGGGGAATCACATGACCTGGCCCTATGTCCACCTGTGTCTCTGTCTCCCCTCAGCTGTGGACACGTCTAACGTCATGGTGAAGATGCAGGTGTTTGAGCTGCTGGCGGCTCTCGCTCTGTTCGACCCTCAGGGACTCCACCTGGCCCTGGACGCCCTCGACCACTACAAGGTAACTACAGGTGACCGAGTCATCAGGTGTTATGGACTGAGGATTTCTGATCAGTGGAATTTAATTTGTGCTGCTCAAAGTATCAGGATCGCACCGGCAGGATAAGTCAAAGAGCAGCGCTTCCCCCTCCTCAGTTACCACCATCTATGGATGTTACTGCCTGTCTGTCTGAACTACAGACATGCCCATCAGCCTCACCTGCTCTCTTTGTTTACTGCTAACTAGCTAATGTTAGCATGCTAACATGCTAAGCTAAGATGGTGAACGTGGTGAACATTATACCTGCTGAACATGTTAGCATTGTCACTGTGAGCATGCTAGCATGCTGATGTTAGCATTTAGCTCACAGCACCACTGTGTCAGTACAGAGCTGCTAGCATTTCCCGCCAAATTCCAGCTAAATGTGGCTCAAACTGTCGCTGCAGTGAAGTGCATTTTGTTCGTATCTCACTAACAGTCCTTCGATGGAGCTGCTTCTACAGGAAACGGTCAAACTGAGTAAATCTGACCATGTTTCACTTGTAGTTTGTCGTGATACATAACGTTGGTCTAATGCCTCTCAGGCTGCAGACTCAGACATGGACTCGTGCTCCCAGCGGGTCGGGTTGGTGCTCTGACCCTGATATACTTACAAGTCTAGTTTATATTTCTATGATATTTTTCACATTTTGCTTTTTGTCTCTCTGGCAGAAAATCTAAATATTTCAAAGCTGTAAATCGAGTGAGGCTCTGCCATCTCAGTAGAAGGCAGTGAGCAGTTATCAGTGAGTGTGTAACAGCAGGTGTGGCTGCAGATAAGACTCAGAACAAACACCTCAGATCACATGTGGGACGCGCCCAGGCATGTCT